>CABHPR010132225.1:7642-53177 GCA_902168415.1 Peromyscus melanophrys | reverse complement strand
AGAGAGAGAGAGAGAGAGAGATCCAGACCAACCAGAGCTACATAGTATGACCTTGCTTCAAAAGAGGAATGAATAAATAAATCTCCCATTATTGAATTTATCAGGTACCACACCTCATCTGAAAGGGAGGCTCAGATTTTTGTCACATTGACTTACCTAGAGTCTATATAGACAAAACGCAGATTTGATATGTGTAGTAGAAAGTTGAATTATTTACTTTTCTGTAGAATCCACATTAATTATGTTAATTTGCAGGGCTACATGCCAAAATTGAAATCATGCTGAATCAGAAAAAGCAAATTACAAGTATCAATGCTTGTGTATGCATGCACACACTATTCCTCAGGGCTATTTAAATTTTGAGATATCAAATTTGTTAGCTGCTCAGAAACACACCATGTCTGTATGTCACAAGATTTCTTGTAAAGCATCAATATATATGTTTATGTATCTCAAAATAGACATATATCTATTATATGCCAAATTCTATTTATCTTATATTATACTGACATTTTAAATAAAACAAACTTCATTTCTAAGAAGAGTAATCAGAATAATATTAGATTGTGTTGCTTGAAAGTATATACGTTTCCAACTATACACTAACAGTATCTACTAGATGCTAAGTATACAAAGTACAAGAAGACAACGGCTCCTGTTCTCAAACATTTTAGTCAGCCTAGTGGAAGAAACATGTAAATAAGGAACTACAAGATATGTTGAAAGGGTTATCATAGAAGCATGAAGAAAATGCCATGGAATCACAAAAGAATGATTCACTTTTTTTCCTGCAAGAGCCACAAAATTCTTCAAAAATATTATAACATCTTAATTGGGCTCTGAAGGAGTTGCTTGTTCACAAAGAAAAGAAGGGCCATTTTCCATTTCTCAGAAAATTGGGAATCAATCTACTTCAAGACCCAGGTATACCATTATTGGGCCTATACTCAAAGGATACTCAATCATACCACAAGGACACATGCTCAACTATGTTCATATCAGCATTATTTGTAATAGCCAGAACCTGGAAACCACCTAGATGCCCCTCAACCAAAGAATGGATAAAGAAAATGTGGTACATTTATACAATGGAGTATTACTCAGCTGTTAAAAACAATGACATCACTACCTGTGGCAGGCAGGAGAGCTGACCTAGCCCCTCACCAGCTGCAGCACTAGGGAGAGCAGGCCCTGCACCTCACCTAGGCAGCACAGTAGAGCTGGCCCCAAGAATGTGAGCATGGGAGATCTGACCCTGCCGCTCATCTGCTATATGATGGTGTGAACAAAGAAGAGATGCCTTCCCCTCCCTCACCCTTGGCAGGTGGGAGAGCTGGCTTTGAGGTCAGGAGAACTGGTGAGCTCGCCCAGCATCTCACTACAACACTTGGCAAAGCAGGTCCTGCACTTCACCTGGGCAACTCAATAGAGCTGACCCTTCTGGTGATGGTGCAGGTGAGCCAACCCTGAGGACATAAGTGTGGGGGATCTAGTCCCAATTCTGATCTGTCATATAGTGTGGGCAAGGGAGAGATGCCACCTTGCCCCTCACCTCTTGCTGCCTACAGCACTCAGGAAAGCAGGCCCTACACCTCACCTGGGCACCATAGTAGTGCTGATCCTATTGGTGGGGGCACAGGTGAGCCTGTCCTGAGGTTGTGAGAATGGGAGTGCTGACCCTGCATCCCTTGTCTGCCATGTGGTATGGGGGAGAGGGAAAGATACCTTCCCTCCTCCCTGCTCGCCCCTTGCCACCTGCAGAAGATGAGAACTGACCCTGCCCCTCAACAGATGCAGAACTAAGGAGAGTGGTCCTTACACCTTGCCTGGGTAACACAGTAGAGCTGACCTGGATTGATAGAGGTGTGGGTGAGCTGGCCCTGAGAACATGAGTATAAGAGACAGAGCCTTGCCCCTCATCTACCATATGGTAGTGTGGATAAGGGAGAAAGCCCCTGCATGTCCTCAAGGCCTGTGGTAGGTGGGAGAGCTGTCCCTAAAATCACTAGAGCAAGAGAGCTGACCCTGTCTCTCATCAGCTGCAGCACTAGGCAGAGTGGCCCCTACATCTTGACTAGGCAACACAGTAGATCTGGCTCTGGTGGTGTAGGTGTGGGCAAGCTGACCCCCCAAAAAAACATGAGAGCAAGAGAATCACTCCCACTCCTCTTTGATTACTACATAAAGGTGAGCTAGCCAGGGCAGTACTGAAGAGCTCACCCTGGTGTTGAGGATGAAGGAGAGCTGGCAGGCTGACCAATCCAGCAACCACCCAAAACCAGAACCAGAGCTATGAGTTGGCCCATCTCACCATCCACCCCATCTGTGATCTGCTGGAGCATGTGAAGGGGCTGGTCCTGCAGACCCAAAGTTACAGGATCTCCATGACATGGGACAATAACAGGATAGCCAAGAGGAGTCCAGTATTAATAATGTAGCAAAAACCCAGAGACTTCAAACCAGACCAATGACTCAATGCAATGAACACTTGCAAGGAACAATATATGGACTAAAGAATTTTGTGAATCACTGTGTCACATCGATTCCACAACAAGATTTTTCTTTTCTTCTTTTTTCTATTTTCTTTTAAATTTTATCTTATTTTATCCTGGGAGCAGATGCAAGGGTAGAGGGGGGATGGGAAGGGACAGAGAGATGAGTGGTATCAAGATGCATGATGTGAAATGTAGCATGAATCTTAGATGGTCTTATTAATAAAATCAAACCTGAGCCGGGTATTGGGGTGAACACTGGAAGGTCAGAAAGACAGAATAAGCCACAGCTATCTCACCTCGCCAACTTCTCAGCTTGGTCTTGTTTCCTCAGACTGGAGGCCTCTGTGTCCTCATATCCGAATGGGCCTCAGCTGAACTGCTGCTTCTTGAAAGCCTAAATGCTTAATCAGGCCAAATGTTTCTCCAGGCCAAATGCTTCTCCAGGCCAAATGCCTCGAATTTCTGGTCTTCACGCCTTATATACCTTTCTGCTTTCTACTACCACTCCCTGGGATTAAAGGCGTGCTTTCTGGGATTAAAGGCGTGTGTCACCATGCCTGGCCGTTTCCATTGTGGCCTTGAACTCACAGAGATCCAGAGGGATTTCTGTCTCTGGAATGCTAGGATTAAAGGCGTGTGCTACCACTGCCTAACCTCTGTTTAATATTGTGGCTGTTCTGTCTCTGACCCCAGATAAGTTTATTAAAGTACACAATATTTCGGGGAACACAATACCACCACAGTGAAATCCACAAAGAATCAATAAAAAGTTAAATTTGAAACAAACAAACAAAAACAATGACATGAAATTTGCAGGCAAAGGGATGGAATGAAAAAAAATTCATCCTGAGTGAGATTTGCCAGATCCAGAAGGACAAACATGGTATGTACTCACTTATAAGTGGATGTTTGCTATAAAGTAAAGGATAACCATGCTACAATCTATAGATTGAGAGAGGCTAAATAACAAGGAGGACTCAAGGGAAGGGGGCAGTGCTTGGATCTCTCTAGGAAATAGAGTAGATTTCGTAGGTGGACTAGGGGCAGGTGTGGATGGGAACATGAAGGATCAGATTGGGGTCTGCAGGGGGAGAGTACTGAAAGAGACTAATGGAAAAGGGGAACATTTCAGGGTGAGGTAGAAATCTAGTGCAAGGGAAACTCCCAGGAATCTACAAGAATGATCCCAGCTAAGATTCCTAGCAATAGGGGATACATAGTCTGAACTGGCCATCTCCTGTGACCAGGCAAGACTTCTAGTGGAGGGACTGGGACACCGACCCAGCCACATAACCTTTGACCTACAGTCTGTCCTGCCGAAGGGATGTGCTGGGGTAAGGGTGGCACAGAGATTGTGGGAGTGGTCAACCAATGACTTGTCCAGCCTGAGACCCATGCCACAAGTGGGAGCCTACTCCTGACACTGCCTGAAGCACCAGGACCCAGAGGCTGGATGGCCCAGAGACCTAGGATAGAAGCAAACATAACTGGCAAAAAAAATGCCAATGTAATGATGACTAACAATATTCTGTTGCCTAGCCCAGTTGTCATTCTGGGGCTTAAGGCAGCAACTGACGGAAACAGATGCAGAGACCCACAGCCAAACATTAGGCAGAGCTCGAGGAATCCTGCAGAAGAGAGGGAGGGAGGAAGGATTGTGGGAACCAGAAGGGTCATGGACACCACAAGAAAACTCACAGAATCAACTAACCTGGGCTCATAGGGGCTCACAGAAACTGAACTGACAACCAGTGAGCCTGCATGGGACTGACCTAGGCTCTCTGCATATATGTGACAGTTTTGTAACTTGGTCTTCTTGTGGGACTCCTAACAGTGGGAGCAAGGGCTGTCTCTGACTCTTTTGTCCACTTTTAGGACCCTATTCTGCATACTAGGTTGCCTTGACCAGCCTTAATATGAAGGGGAGGTGTGCCATGCTTTGTTGCTATCCATGGGAGGTCTGCCCTTTTCTGAATAGAAACAGAGGAGGAGTAGATGGGGGTACACAGAGGAGAGGTGGTGGGGAGGGGCTGGGAGGAGAGGAGGGAGGGGAGACTGTGGTTTGGATGTAAAAAATAATAAAGTAAAAATAAACAAAATGAAAGGAAGGCCATTTCAAATAATGGGACTTGTACAAAAGTTGAAGTTTGGAATTATGAAGTGACTTAGTGTACAGCTAAGGATATAGATCTGTGGTACAGCGCTTGCCTAAAGTTTTTAAGACACTAGGTTCAGCTGGAAGAGAGAGAGAAAGTTTTTTCTGTGGCTGGGTTATAGGTGACAGGGATAAAAGTGGTGGGGTAGGGTGGGGTGGGATGAAGTAGGAAATGTAGATTAAAAACTGTGGACTATGAAATCCATGCTAAGGACTCAGGGAATTAGACTGAGTAGTGAATCTTGGAAGAGAACATGATGTTTCTCTGTTAGAGCAAAATATCTCAGTTCTAGTAGTACAGTCCTTTCCACCAGTACAGTCAGTTCCTTCCTTTCCTTCCTTCTCTCTTCAACCGGTTTAGTGAGTATGCCAACTTTCTATCATATTGAAAAAGTGTCTGAGATATGAGACTTATTGAGGATAGTTTTTGCTCCTGGTTTCTGTCTAGTGTCACTTGGCCTTGCCATTGGGGGCTTGTTGTGAAGCAGAACATCATGATGGGGAGCACTTTGTGGAACAAAACTGCCCACCCTGTGGTAGCTGGGAGACGAAGAAGTAGAGAGCAAAGGGCTGGCATTCCAATCCATCTTTCAAGAGCATGCCCTAACAGCTTAAATTCTTTCAGCAAGGGCCCACTCTCCCAAAGTTTTCATACACATCTCCAATAGAGCCAGGAGCTGGGGTCCAAGCCTTCAGTACTTGAGCCTTTGGGGAACATTTAAGTTCCAAACCATAACAGTGACAGTCTCCAATGTGAAAAGTATTATGCCAAATCAGTTGAGTACTCTGAAGAGAAATTGGATAGTGTCAGCTAACATGCTCTTAACTTGTAGCCTAGTAAATTGCTCCTGTTGTATAAAAGGAACTTGAGAAAGTATAAGGAGAGTGCTTTGGACTGATTGTGTCCCTTAAAGTTTAAATGTTAAAGACCTATCCCCTGATGTCATCATCACTATAGATAGCATTTTTAGTAGATGATTAAGGTCAAATACATTCTCAAGGATGAGACTATAATTTGATAGAACTGCTGATTTTATAGGAAAAGAAAAAGATTCTCTGTGAATGTGTCTGGATTATGTCCTCTCTTCTGTCCTATGTATGAACACCAAGATGGGCCATGTGAGTACTCAGTGACAGGAGGCCATTTGCAAGCCAGGATGTGGGCCTTCACCAGAATCTATTAAGGGAACACACTGATCTTAGACTTTTAGATTCCAGAATAAAATTATGTCTATAGTTTGCGGTTTTAGAAGCCAAGACAGAGTGGGCAAATATTGCTGAGTTGATTTTGCACAAGTAAGATTGAAGTATGGGTTCATCTAGGCCAAGTGGTGAGTGCTTGAACCATTGTACGCTAACATTTAATGTGAAGCAAGCTAGTGATAAAGGACTCTTCCATGACAAGGTAGCTTCCTACAACAGCAAGGCTATTCTATTCAAGCTGCCGTAAGGTAACTTAAATATACTTATTAGTGGTGGCATAGAAAGCCAAGTACAAAACTTGAATTTCATTTTTACTAGGCATTAATGAGTCCCCATGAACTCCTGTCACTTAAATGCCAGTATGAGGAACTGGGATTTCTTCCACTATCTGGAAGTAACATAACACATCACTTCTTTCATCACTGGTATTAGATGGGCTGAAACAAACTTGAGGCTTTTTGTTGTATTATCAGGCATGTTTTAGACTCACATTTGACTCTATCAATGGAGGTCCAGTGGAGAAGGTCAGTGACAGTTATCTAACCCTTTTATCCAGGAACTATTCCTGCAGTCTCAGTGGAAAGCAGGAACTTTTGCCTTCATGCAGTAGTAAAGAATGAATGATAACCCACCTAGGTACCAATGGACTGCTGGGGGGGCGGGTGGTGGTGGATGTTTGCCCACTCTATTGTGAGTTCAGGCTCCTCCCACTGTTTGTTACTGAGTTGCTTCCTGCTCCCCCTTGAACCTAGGCTGCTTCTCCCTCTAGGAGCCTAAACAACTTCCTAGACTCCCTCCAGCTCAGTCTTCTCTCACCTACTTTGTCTATCTGACAGGTCTGCATGGGTCCCTGATAATGAGAACAGCTGCTTGATCTTCCCTCCCTGTCTGCCTAGCTCAGTCCAGCTCTGGGTCCCAGTTTGAGTAGGGGGATGAGTGGAGATTATAATTTTATTCCTCCCCTTTTCCACATCTACTCTTCAACCCTTGTCATTTCTGAGGCTGGAGGGTTTGGGCAAGACCTGCTCATTCCAATTCTATGTTTTGGTGCAAGCCCCAGCTAAGGGATTTGGAAGCTTTTGTGGGAAGGCAGGCTGGGCAAAAGGGTAGAGCTATGTAAAGTCTACTTTTCTTGGGGAAGTAGGAACTCTAAGCTTTCCTTCCACCCCCAATTTCTACCTCCATAGACTGGCCAGAATTTAGCTTCAGTGAGATCTGGAATGGTCGACTTGACACCGCACACTATTACATGACCCAATAAATTATTTTCTCTCCGTCTTACAGCTTTCTTATTTAGGAGCTAAGCTCCTCACACCTTACCCCTCCTCCAAGTCTTCACTGCCAGGCTTTTTCCCCTCATTTTCAGTTTCTGGCCTCTCTCCACACTTTTTAGTTCCATTTGGTAAGCCCTGTTGGGGTGCTTGGACAGGGGTCTGGATCCTTGGGAGAGCCTTGGGTATAATCTATTTTTCTAGTAACCCCTTGCCTTCTGTCACTTAACAGCTTTTGTCCTCTGCTTTGGTGGCTGAGGTCAATTCATGTTCTTGGGGGAAAAGATGGGTTGTGTTGCAGAAATAAAGTGTTTATTTGCTGCAAAAAAAAAAAAAAAAAAAAAAAAAAAACTTCTACTCTTTCCTGGAACCATAGGAACAGACTTGGAGGAGAACAACTGAGGAGAAAGTTGAATTAGGAAGCACATTCCAAAAGACTTAAATGCTGTGGGATGTTCTGTATGGCAAATGTGTTGCTAATAAAACACTGATTGGCCAGTGGCTAGGCAGGAAGTATAGGCGGGACTAACAGAGAGAATAAAAAGAGCAGGAAGGTGGAAGGAGACGCTGCCAGCCACCGCCAGGACAAGCAGCCTGTAAAGATGCCGGTAAGCCACGAGCCATGTGGCAAGGAACAGATTTATAGAAATGGATTAATTTAAAATATAAAGACAGTTAGCAAGAAGCCTGCCACGGCCATACAGTTTGTAAGCAATATAAGTCTCTGTGTTTACTTGGTTGGGTTCGAGCAGCTGTGGGACTGGCAGGTGAAAGAGATTTATCCTGACTGTGGGTCAGCAGAGAAAAACTCTAGCTACACTTAAAACAGTCATCAGAAAAACTGCATCAAGGACAATTCTGAGCTTATGGGGAAGACATGGGGGTGGGGCTCACAGGTGGAAGGGGTCAGTGGAGGGCTGGCTTCACAAAGGAAGATGATTCTACAGAGGGAGTGGGTCCCTGGGCCACTTAGACCAGGATCTCACTATCTCTGTGGCTACTTCAGCTACCCTTGTTACTCAAACCCACTCCAGGAGTAGCAAGTAGTGGTGAGAAAATGAAGCTGAATCACCTGCCAAGCCAAGCCTGGGAGAGGGAGGAGCTGCTTATGGAGAGGCTGAAACAGCTATGAGACAAAATCTGGTAGTTATCTAGCTCCTCTGAAGATGAGCAAGCACCAGGGTAACCTGAAGGTACAAGAAAAGGAAGAACTCAGATGAAGAAACTGAAAATCCACTTTAGGTAAGGATGAGGAGAAAGAGCTATTTTAGATGCCATCACATTGTCCTCTTGGCCAGGTATGGATGAGACTGAATGGGAGTTCCCAGGTGGCACATGACAATTCATTCAGTAATGATGTCCAAGATGATGGCTCAGGTGAGCCTGTCTTAGTTAAGGTTCTGTTGCTGTGAAGAGACACCATGACCAAGGCAACTCATAAAAAAAAAAAGCGTTTAACTGGGAACTGGCTTACAGTTTTAGAGGGTCAGTCTTTTTCTCTCAAGCAAAGATGGTCATGAGCACCCCAGTGAGGAGCTAGAGTTTAGCTGCCAGTCAGCTATGACAACCATATGTGCTAGGACAACACATTTTGCACCAAAATTTTATAACTCTGCCACTGGGAAGTTATGTACTCAGTTCACAAGCATACAGTACAATGTTTACATCACTGAAAAAGCAATTATACTCTTGAAACAAATAGAAAGCCCTGGCAAGTGTCAACAAATAAATAGAAAACAGAAAAATGAATAAAATGAAATTCATCAAGGTTGTGGACTATAAAAGTAAAACATAAAAATTAGCTATATTTAATACACTAGAAATGAATAACCTAAGAAGAAAATCAATGAAAACTCAATTTATGATCATATCAAAATAAAATACATAGAAATAAATCTAGCAAAGATGGATACAAGATTAAATATTAGAAATTATAAAATATTGTTGAAATCAAAGAACACTTAATTAAGTAGAAAATCCTTCCTGGATTGGAAGGGCTAATACATTTAAGATAGAAATGCTTGACAAAGGAACCCAGAGATTTAATGCACTACCAAACAATATCTTAATATCTCTTTTTGGTAGGAGAACAGAAATGGCAATGTACATGTTTATAATGGCATTTATAATGGCATTGACAGGCACACAAGTAAGTAAACAACAATGAGAAAAACAAAGATGGAAGACTAATATTTGCCCATTCTAAAACCAATTATGAAAGCAGAGTAATCAAAAACTATATTACTGGACTGATGAGATAGTTCAGTGGATAAAGGCACTTGGCACCAAGCCTGACTACTTCTGTTTGTTCCTTGGCAGCCACACACAACTATACACATTGCATTCCCCCCACGCACCGCCACAGACATACAATAAATAAATACAACAGTATTAACTAAAGTATATTACCAGAATCACATAATAGAATGCATGTACATATGATATCATACATGCACATATGATAGAATAAGTAAATTTTAAAATTTTATGATCAACTGATTCCTAATAAAGATACCAAGACTATTCAATGAGGGACAGAACTATCTTCAACAAATGGTACTAGGACAAATGGGCAGCCATATACAAAAGAATTAAATTTAGAGCTTATACTATATACAATATAACTCAACAGTAGAAAAATTAACTCAACATGTATTAAAAGATCTAAATGTAAGAGGTAAAACAAAACTCTTAGAAGAAACCATAGAAATAAATCTTCATAGCTTTCGATTTGGCATTGTTTTCTTTGATGTGATACTAAGGACATAAACAACAAAAGGGAAAAAAGCAGATACATTTAGATTTAATTGAATTACAAAACATTTATGAGCCAAAGGGCACAATCAACAAAGGGAAAAGACAACTCGCAGAATGGTAGAGAAGCTTTACAGACTGTCTGCTAAGGTTCTAGTATCTGGGTGGCATAAAGAACATGTATAACAACCATAGAAAGACAATTCAATTTCAAAACGGCCAAAGGTCATAAATAGAGACTTCTCCAAAGAAGATTACAAATTGCCAACAAACACAAAAAAGATCCTCAGCAACATCAATTCTTTGGGAAAAACAAATCAAAAGCACAGTGAGATACTCCCTCACCCCCAATAAGAGGACAGGAAGAAGTAGGAGGAGCAAGAGGAGCAGGTAGTAGCAGCATGGCCTAAGATGCTAGTGGAAGCGCTGGAATCAAATGATGTTTCAGGAAATGTAAAAAGATCCAACCATTGTGGAAAGCAGTTTCAACATTCCTCAAGAAGGATGAAATTATTTAAGACAGGGATTACAAAATTGGATTAGACAATGTTACCAGTTTCAAAATTTGAATTTTGAGGAGACAGAAACATTTCCATTGTCATATGGAAAGCAAAGAACCTGGAAGAAATTTAAAACAAACAAACAAACAAACAAACAAACAAACAAACAAACAAAAACCAGAGCTACTGTGGAGCAAACTCAGAGTCTTGTGCATGCTAGGCAAGTGCTTTACACCTGAGTGATGGTCCCATCCCAAGAAAATAATTTTGAAAAGAAAATGTGGATGAATCTATCTGATTTCAAACCTTACATCACAATACTTATATCAAAATACTCAAGAGTGTATGAAATTGTTTAGTGAATAGACACGATAAAAATACAAAAGGAGAGAGAAGAACCTGGAGCAGACGCAAAATTTCAGGATACAATGTTTGAAATTATTTTCTTAAAGTAATGATAAAAATTTAATTCATAAACTCTAGAGGTCCTAGAAATATAAAAGTCCTCTCAAAGAGAAAGAGACAACCTTGAAAGAAAAGT
Organism: Peromyscus melanophrys; assembly: GCA_902168415.1. Lineage (NCBI taxonomy): Eukaryota > Metazoa > Chordata > Mammalia > Rodentia > Cricetidae > Peromyscus > Peromyscus melanophrys. Next base: position 42,258 of record CABHPR010132225.1, on the reverse strand, counting down.
GCCTTGAATAATAAAAAAAAGAAAAAACAAATTATCATCAAAGGAGCAATTGAGATTCAAGGTTGATGTTTCCAAAGCAACAAAAGAAATCACAAAACAATAGAATAGCTTCACTTAACTTAATGACAACTACCAGACTAGAAGTTAGCATTTATCAAAAATATTAATTAGAGACAAAGATAAAGATTTTTTTTCAATCAAACAAAAACTAACATTTCCGTTAGCAGATCTCAACTATAACTGAAGTTATTTGTAAAGGATTCAGGTTAGGAAAAAAGAAGAGACAAAGAGTGAAGAAATGAATAAAGACATGATTAAATCTAAATGAGCATTGACTCTGATACAACAATAACACTTGTTGTAGCACAGCAACAAGAGTATAGAAATTTTGAGGCGAAGAAGTTGAAATTTTCTAGGAAATTGTGGAAGAAAAGTTTGGGCAAGAGCATTAGGGCTCTACTATTGGAAGATTACAAGTAAAACATAATGCATTTGAATGTTAAACAGGAACCAATAGATTTATTTAGTGACATAGTGTGAAATATATAGTAATTAGATGAGGCTAGACCAAAGTTGCTTACAGTAAAGAAAGAGAGGAGACAGGGGATGATTACAGTGCATTGGGTATAAAACAGCACAGTCCTGTAACCTAGGTGTGAAATAGTAAGAACCATAGCTGCAAGGGAGGCTGTGGGAAACAAAAGGTAGCAATAATATTAGAATAATTGGGAAGGAAGACTAGGTAGAACTTTGTGATTGAGGAGATAATAAAAACTGACAGTCCAGGTTTCATAACTGGAAAAATAATCTTTTAATGGACATAGTTAAACCATAGTAATAGTAACTTTTGCAGGAAGACTAGCAATGTAGTTATAGTAAAGGTATTTCAAGAGTCATTGAGTTGAGGGGAAAGAATCAAATATAAATATTCAGCAGAAAGTTAAAAATGAGCAGAATGTAGGAACATATTTGGACTAGGAGGAAAAAATGGGGTGTCATGGACATTTTGATAGCATTTGAAGTGATATGAGAGACTGTATACATACAGAAAAGCAGAGGGACAAATGTTAAACTGAAGTATACACATTTGGATTATGAATGAGTACAAAACAACAAAGGTAGAAAGAGAAAGAAAGTAGTGGAGACAGAGGTAGGATAAGATCAGGACAAGGTACAGTGCCATGGAAACCAAGAGAATAACATTTCAAAAAGGAGAGGATGATCTGCATTAAGAGTTCCAGGCAAGGACAGTTGTAGAAAAATGGAGTCATTTGAAGAGGCCCTTAAACCATCACCCATTCTATTCTTGCTTTTTTTTTTATTAAACTCATTTTTATTGAAGGAGGATAAGTCTCTTTTGCAAACCAAAGAAAACAGAGATTCAATTAAAGATCATTTGCAGGTTATCTTTGCTTTCGTTCTAAATTCAGCCTTGTTTAAGAATTCTCTGATGAATCATTATGCTCTTCAACAAAACTATTAGGTACAGTTGATATTGAAACAAGAGGGCTTAGAAGCCTCCAAGAGTTCAACAGAATCGACTAGAAGATGAACTATGATATCAGCACCTCAGGAGGTGAGTTGAGGATATAGGCCAGCTCTGCCTTTCCTTCCTCCCTTCTTTCTTTCTTCCTTCTTTTAATCGACAAAAATAATTGTATGTATTTTGAAATGTATGTATATTGTATAATGGCCAAATTAAACTGACTATTATAAAATATTCATTACCTCTCATACATATTGTTTTGTGGTAAGAACTTAAAATCAACATTTCTAGTAATTTCCAAGAAAACAAACTTTGGTATTATTTAGAGTCACTTTGTTATTCAATGGATATTTTGAATTTATTGCTCTCATCTATCTGGAATTTTATATGCTTTGATCAACATATCCTCATCAACCCCATGCCCTGAGAACTATCATTCTTCTCGGCCTCTATTGATTCAACTTTTCTAGATCCTACATACAAGTTCAGATCACACATGTGTCTTTCTGTGTCTAGTTTATTTCATTTGCCATTATCACATCTGAGTTCATCCATGAGACAAGGCTGCTCTTTTTAAAAACTTCATAATATTCTTTTGCATACATTCACCTGCCAACAGAAACTTAGGTTGATTTCCTATTTTGGCTGCATGAAAAAGGCTGCAATGAACTTGGGAGTATAGATATGTCTTCAATGTACTGACATCATTTCTTTCAATATATACACAGTAGTGGTATTGCTGGGTAACTCAGTTCTTTGAACATTTTGTTTCAGAAGATCCATACTGTTTACCATAATGGATATTCTAATCTACATTTGTACTAATAGTGTACAGAGATGCTCTAGTCCACACCCTTGCTAGCACATCATTTGGTAAAGGCAAAATTGCTGTAGCTTTAAGTAACACTTCACTATTAATTACTGATGTTGAACATTTTTTTTTTTTTTTTTTGGTTTTTCGAGACAGGGTTTCTCTGTGTAGCTTTGCGCCTTTCCTGGAACTCACTTGGTAGCCCAGGCTGGCCTCCAACTCACAGAGATCCGCCTGCCTCCGCCTCCCGAGTGCTGGGATTAAAGGCGTGCGCCACCAACGCCCGGCCACATGTTTTTGTTTTTTTTATCAATTTTTCCCTAAGTATATTTTGATCATGTTTTCCTCTCTCTCAACCCCTCCCAGATCCTACCTACCTCCCTAAGCACAGAACTATCTGTTTTTTTCTCCCACTTTCCCTCATCACTCTCTCTCTGTCTTTCTTAAAAAAAATAAACAATAAACAAAATTAAAACAAAACAACAGCAAGAAACAAAGAAATCCCATAAAAACATAACAAAAATCAAAACAAACAGGCAAAAGATCAATACTACAAAAAATGACAAAACAAAACAAAATGAAACTGTCATCCTTTTGTACACTTTCTTTGAAGATATGCCTTTATAGGAACTCTGCCCAATCCTTTTTTATTATTAACATGAGCTAAGTACAGAGAATATTGGATCTTGTGCCTTATTCATACACACACACACACACACACACACACACACACACACACACACACACAAATATACCTTGATGACATCCATGTTCCTTACCATCCTCATTTACCCTAGCCTTCACCCTCCACTTCATTTTTTCCTCTTCTCAAACAGTCCAACTCCTATTTCCCAGTCATCTCTTAATTTTTTACCGAAGAAAATGTGTGATAGTTATTTTTCTGATTCTGACTCATGTTGCCTGAAGTCTAAGATCTCCAGTCCTAACCATTTTCTGGCAAACAACATGATTCCTTTCTTTCTGTCACTGAATACTTCTCCATTGTGTCTATTTACCCCACTTTCTTCATCCATTCATTTCTTCATGGGAATCCACCCTTTCCCCATAACTTGGCTATTGTAAATCATGTCCTAATAAATATGTACATGCCAGTGCCTATGAGCTTTTGCTTTGAAATGAATACTAGAATGAAGTAAAATTACATCTCCAGTGGATTACACAGCTTTTCTCCTGCAGTCTCTGGGGACCCATCAGCCAAGCCTGACAGAGAAGCAAGTAGGCCCAGGAAGCAGGCAGGTGAGCTTTAGATCTCCACTCTCCCTCCTCTCTTCCATACCCAACCCCCCACTCTCATCCCCAGATCTGTAGCAAACTGCCTGCTGTGGTCTTTCCACACTCTCTGCCCTTATTCCCAGGAGGCTAAGCAGATCCTGGTAGAACACTCTGCTTTTGACCCTCCTGGAAACCCACTCAGTCCCCCTTTTAGCCCATCCCCATTCCTGAAACATAGAAACACATTTTACCCAGAACCTTCAGTGATCACACCTATCACCATGCCAGAAAAATTTCCTACCAGGCAATACAAAGTCACCACACTCTCCTAAGAAATGTAGAGGGCAACAGAAACCAAGGAAAAAACACCCACCCAACAGAGACAAAATCAGATTTCAGCACCTGGAAATACAATCTCCCCAAACCCACATGCTTACATGTCAGCATGAAAACATGATCAGTAGCAGCCAAGACAATGTATCTCCATCAGAGACTAGCAATGCTACTACGGTAGGCTCTGAGAACTGCAACACAACTGAATCACAAGACAAAGACCTTAAAACAGGCTTAATGAATTTGACAGAGGTCCTTAAAGAGAAAATGAATAAACCCCTTAAAGAATCTATGAAAACACAAATAAACAGTGGAAGTAAATGAATAAACAGTTCAAATCCTGAAAGTTGAAATAGAATCAGAAAAAAGCACAAACTGAAGGAAATCTGGAAGTGAAAAATTTAGGAACTCGAACAGGAACCTCTGAGGCAAGCCTCACCAACAGAAAGCAAGAGATGCAAGAGAGAATCTCAGGCACTAAAGACATGACAGAAGAAATGGATTCTTTGGTCAAAGAAAAACATTAAACCTTAAAAAATCCTGGCAAATACGTCCAGGAAATCTGGGGCACTATGAAAAGATTTAATCTACAAATAGTAGGAATAGAGGAAAGAGAAGAAACCCAGGTCAAAGGCAGAGAAAATATTTTCAACAAAACCTTAAAAGAATTTTCCTAACCTAATATAGTGATCCACAGCTAGACATTATGCAGAATGAGAGACCTTGGGACACTCAACCCTGAAGAGGAAGTTTTCACCAAATCCCTTTTCTCAGGGCTCAGGGAACCCCTCTAAAAGACAAGGTAGAAAGAGTGTAAGAGCAAGAGCAAATGGAAGAGATCAAGAAAACAAGACCCTCTAAATTAACATGATCACAGCACATATGAACTTACAGAGACTGAGGCCACATACACTAGGTCTGCATGTGTATGCAGCAGATAGGTATGCAGAAGCAATCTCCGGTTGATAACTACTTGTAAATGAAAATATAGTCACTATATTTGTCCCCATGTGATGCAGGAGGATGCTTCTCTGATGATGGCTGAGCAAGGCATTGATCTATGAGTATAGTAGAATGTCATTAAGAGTCATTTTACTTCTGTTTCCTCTTCATTTTGTTTTGTCTAAAACAGTAGTATTTGATTTTACCCTAAGTCCCTGGACTATCTAATCTCAGGTTCTAGGTTACGCAAGCAATGAGAGGTCTAGATTCCATCTTGTGGGGTGGCTCTTGAGTCAAATCAGATAATATTGGTTGGTTGCTCTCACGAACTTTTGCCACCATTGCCCTAGCATATCAAACTCAATGGTATTTTTATAGAGTTCTTGTCTTATTTTGTTTTATTTGGTGTCACCCGGCGTCACTCTGTTCTGTGTTTCCTCAACTACTTAAAAGGTGTTGCTGGTTTGCTGTTTATGACAGCATTACTTTCTCATTCTCATTCTAGATGTAGACACCAGAAGTATAGGTTGTTTGAAAGTTATCTCTCCATATTCAGACTCAGCTATCAGAAATCTTTCCTTTTACAAAAACATGTCATTGAAATTTTCACACCCAAATGTAGATTGAAGGTAGATTTGTAAGCATGACTTGGCATGCTGGGTAATTTATATTAGCCCTTAATAATCAAGTTTTTCCACCTCGCATATTGTATAAATAGAAGCAGAAAATAGTTAATGTTTGGATGAATAACCTTTGCATTGTGGGTAGGGATAGAAACCACACAATGATAGCTGATTTGTGTACTTGATTTAACTAACTCAATTCCTGAATCACCACAGTTATTAACTTGATACTTGTATTAGTGAGAGAGCTTCATAAAAACAGAATTTATGTGATATCTGTACTATATATGTCTCTATGAGATAAATAAATATAGATAGTATATTTATAGACCTGGGACCCAATAATGTTACTCTCAGACCAATATCAAAGCACTGAGTAGATATGAATAGTGTAACCCCAGAGTGCAAAGATCCAAGAACTATGAGGTCTGATCTTTGAGGGCAGGATAAATGGATTTCCTTGTTCAAGAAGATAAAGAGTGACAGAAAGAATGCATCCTTTCTCTATCAGGTCCACATCAGTGAAGATATAGCTTATTTATTCAGTCTACCCACTCAAGATAATCTTACATAAAAACCCAGAAATAATATTCTTACCAGTAATCTGAGAATTGTTTAGCCCAGTCAAGTCAGCACATAAACTCAAGCATCACAATAATGATAGCAAAAATAGTGATAATTAGTTTTTTTTGCTAAATTTTAGAAAATATATATATATTTAGCATTTTTATTTATTAAATATGTTCTTTAACAATTCCACATACAGTACATTCTGTTTACGTTCATTCCTCCACCTTTTCTTATCTTCCTTGTACTCTTGTTATTCTCCCCCACTTCCTCCCTACAGGTTCTTTTACCATATTTATGCCTTTTCATTTTATTTTTTGACCCTCTGGTTTTAATGATGATCATCTGCTATGGTTTTGAACTATCCAATGGAGACTGACAGGCTCAACCACTGGGTTGGAAAGGCAACTGAAGACAATGACTGTCCCCCTACTCCCCAAATCCAATCCATCAGTTGTCAGTAGTTTAGCAGGGAAGGGTAGGGACCCATTAGTGCTTCTCCAATCCATAATTGGTTATTGATAGCCTCAGTCTTGTGTGGGCTCACTGTAGGTAACCATAGCTTTATGAGGTCATGTTTGCAATGTCAGTGTGATGCCATGAAGATACCATTTTACATCTCTTCTCCCTTTTTCCTGGCTTTTATATTCTTTCAGTTCTCATACATAGTGTCCTCTGAGCCATAGATGGGGTGGTTATAAATGTCTTGTTTATATATAAGCACTCGTCACTTTTTCTAAGCATCTCAAACAGCCGTAAGTATCTGCATAAATGGCTGCCACAAAAAAAAAAAAAAACCAACAAAGGCAAAATTGTCAAGACCAATGTTAAAGAGGTTTTCTCCTGTTTACTTCTTGAAATTTATAGATTTAGGTCTTAAGTTTAGGTCTTTTATTTATTTTGAGTTTTTTTAATGCGGTAAAAACATAAAGGTCCAATTTCATTCTTATGTATGTGGAAATTCAGTTTTCCATGTGTTAGTTATTTAAAAGAGTATCTTTTAAAAATACCTTAATGGGCTGGGCGTTGGTGGCACACGCCTTTAATCCCAGCACTCGGGAGGCAGAGGCAGGCGGATCTCTGTGAGTTCGAGGCCAGCCTGGGCTACCAAGTGAGCTCCAGGAAAGGTGCAAAGCTACACAGAGAAACCCTGTCTCGAAAAAACCAAAAAAAAATACCTTAATGGTCCTCTTGTCAAATTTGACTAGTCATACATTTTTGGATTAATTACAGAAATTTCTATTATATTTCACTAACAAATCTATGAGTTATCATGCCAGGACATTTTTAATTCTTAGGATTTTGTACTCTAATTTCATATTAAGGAACAAATGCCTTTAGTTTTCTATTTTCTCAGAGGTGAGTTAGCCATTCAGAGTGTTTTGTAGTCCCATATGAATTTTAGTACCATCTTCTTGTTATTGATTTTACTATCAATTGAACTGTTTTCTTAATCTTTTTTCTGACAATTTCTTATTAATTTATAGACACACTGCTGATGTTTTTATGTTGGTTTTATATGCTGCAACTTTACTAAATTTGCTTATTTTTTTCCCAACAGACTTTTATTGTGTTGTTCAATCTTTAGTGTGCTCAATATATATAATCTTGTTATCTACAAATAAAGATAGCTTTATTTCTTCTTTCTCCAATTGAATGTATTTTAGGGTTTTTTCTAGCCTAATCCTTCTGGATGGTTAAAATGTAAACAAATGTGAATATTTTCAAGCCTTATGATTTAATATTTATACCTTTTCACTTAGAGACTTATGGGAAAACAATCATCTCAATTTTCTTTCTTGTGCCTATGTTTGTAACAGAAATACCTATTTTATGTCTCACCATTGTACCATACAAATTCATAAGTATTTTAATCTTGTACATTTCTTTTTTATATATAATTTATTTCTACTTTATGTGCACTGGTGTTTTGCTTGCATGAGGGTGTCAGAAACCCTGGAACTGGAGTTACAACTGTAAGCTATCCTGTGGTTGCTGGGAATTGAACCAGGGTCCTCTAGAAGAGCAGCCTGTGCTCTCAACTGCTAAGCCATCTCTCCAGCCCCATCTTGTACATTTCTTGCTGCAGAGAAATTTGCCTGAGGAGTAATTTGATTTTGAACTTCACTCATACGTGATTTAAACATTTTTAAGATTAGACTTTAGATGCCAAAGTTGATGTTGGACTGAATTAATTGTTTTGAGGCTACTGTGATATAATATATTTTTTATTAATGAGAATGATACTAATCTGGGTATAAGGACAGAATTCTACAGTTTGTATATTGTGCCCCCTCAAATCCATGTTGAAACTTGAGTTCCAATGTCACAGTATTAAAAGGTGAAACCATCAAAATGTGATTGTATCGCAGAGGACCATGCAGCATGAATAGGATTAAGGCCCTTACCACAAAGGCTTTACAGTGCTTGGTCCTTTTGACCTTCTAATTTCCTTCAATGTAAGTAGATAGCATTCAAGGAAAAATCTTACATTGAATCCATTGCCACCTTAATCTTCAACTTCTTTGACTCTATATATTGATATATTATTATAATATATATCAATATAGAGAACAAAAGTAATATTTTGTTCTGTATAAGTTATCAGCTTTGCAATATTTTCATTTAACAGCAAAGAGTAAGACATTCCATGTGTGAGGTCCCATTACTCTCATCAGTTTCAAATTTTCTTCTTGTCTTTAATATTCAGCAGGTTGACCAAGATGTAACTACATATGAATTTATTTGTATTTCTTCTACTCTGAGTTGAGTTATTCTCATTGTTCTATAAGTTACTATTTTTATCACCAAATCTGAGTTTTCCAGCACTTTTTCTTCAAGAATTCTTTCTGGGGGTAATGAGAAGAAAAGATGAAGCCATGGCTTTTATTTTGTGGAGCCTCAATAAAGTAAAGTGGAAGTGCAGGAGAAAATATCTACTTTGCAGTAAAAGACATTTTTTAGATCCCCATGTTGTACTTTCTATTAATAAAGTGTTATCAGATATATAAATATGGAAAACATAAATTATTTAATTCATATGTTGAATTGCTATGAAATTTATTCATTCTATTCTGATTGTTGCGTATTCAATACAGAGAAAAGCATGAAGTATATAAATAAAAGGTTTCACATGAAAGTTAGCATACAAAATATTTCAGAGTCTGATAGCATATACGGGTATACAGAAAATGTGAGTATTTGAAAACAAAGAGGCACAGATAATATGTAAAAAGAAATAGAGGCAAGATGCATAGCAAAGAAAATATTTTTTAAAAGAGAAAAAGATACACATAAATGTTGAAGATGTTATTTCCATTGTTGCTCATGTTATATATTGATTTACTCACAGAATTTTCACTAATTGGGGGCAGCTGTGCACACAGTAGTGTCTTAATAAGTATGTATCTGTGTGGCGCGTCTTCATTCACTGTTTCTGAGCAAATAAATGCACGTTATAACAGCTACACTTTGTTCTTGTAGTTCATCTTATTGGAAAAGAAAGACACTCCTCTCTTCTACCCCAGTTCATCATCACTTATCACATTAGTAACTATAGCATGATGTTTTGTGCAAATAAGTATGCTTGATCATACTAACTACCTATGAAGGAAGGGTTAATAGATGATGGATGCAGGGAAGCATGTATTCAGAGTGATTTAGACAGTAGGAATAATAATTACACTCTGAGGCCCAGGAGGCCCAGCCAGACAATGGATGGGAAGAAAAGCTTAGGACCCAGGTGGGGGAGTGAAAGAGAGCAGGAGTAGAACGGAAGAGTCAGCCAGGGCCTGATGAATCAGTGCAAAAGTCAGTAGGCTTCTGTTACACTGTGTCTCCTTTTGTGTTTTTTATTTCTTTGTCTGGTTCTTCCAAGCTTTCCTTTTTCCTCCCACCTCTTCCCTCTGGCCATCTCCGAAAGATCAGTTTTTTATCCCCCATCCATTTATTTCCCTTTGTTTGCACTCCTTCGGGGGAGTTCATCTATTTTCCTCATTTAGCTATTCCTGATATACAAATGAGTCTAATACAACCTGCACCAGTACCAACTAACAAACTTTGGACTTCCTTTTCTGTTTTCTAGTTCCATTACCCACAAGGTATTTTCCCTCGACTTTCTTATTGTCTCCTAAAATTTAATATGTCAAAAAACTTAATCACTTTCCTTTCTCACTTGCCTGATCCTTTTCAACACAAAAATTCCTCCCAAAATCGCCATTAGTTTTCCAGTGTCTCATTCTTACAGCAGTGAAATGTTTTTGATTCCTTTGAAATCTTTATACCATATCCAATATGCTACCAAATTTTTCATATCCTTTCTCTGTAAGGCTCCTTGGGTTTTGACATTTTTTCCTTCCAACATCATAGAAAGTAATATCTGGTTATCACAGTATCTAATTAAATGGCTCCCTTGCCCCAGCTTCTCTTTGACCTGGTAATCCCTCATAAAGATGCTAAATTTAAATTCTATTACTCTACTTGTCTGAAGTCCTCACATTATCAAGACAAAGGCTTTTGCCTAGAATTCTGTACCTTCCCCCAGCTATCTCTATGTCTTTGACCTTACCAACTCTTTTCTCACTTATCCCCAGAGCAGAATCATAGAAAGTATACCATGCAGTCCCTCCTTATTTATGAGGGATACATTTCTAAAAGTCCAAGTAGATGCCTGGGACTCATGTATAGAATCAAACCTTATATATTCCATATGTACTTTTTTTCATTCTAAACCTACGCATTAACCTGTGTAACCACCCTTTCCCCACTTGACTTGTGATGATCATATTTCAGAGAATCTCTTCCTATATGCTCAAGGCTTTCTGGCACATGTTGTAATCTGTTGGAGCATGTTTTCTGTACATGTCTTCCACCCACTAATTTAATACCTGTTCCCCGTTAACAAAGCACTTGGCCCACCTGTGGTTATACCTTTCACAGCCTGAAATGTGATGGCAAAGGGAGTACATTTGATTTCTGTCTTCACCATTTTCTGGGTAGGAAATTCATTCTTGTAGATCTCAGCATATGACCTTTCCCCTTATTTCACCCTTTGACTTAAGTGAATCACTGTACAACTTCTTTGGCTTATCTGAATTGCTGCCATTACTATTCCTTTGTTGGATGGCAATCGTTAAGTAAAATAGTGTTACTAGAAAAATAGTGGTACTACTGTGAGAGAGGAGTAGATGCTAAATGACTGATAGGCTGTTAGCTTACACAAGACGGGTATTCTGGACAAAGGAAGGAATCATGTTCCAGGTATGATAGGCTTATGTGGGACAGTACAATATGTTAACATATTACTTAGAATTGCATGCAATTCTAAATATATGAGTTGCTGACTTCTGAAATTTTCCATTTAATATCTTCAAATCATGGTTGACTATGGATAATTGAAATAGCAGAAATCAAAACCTTGGATTAGGGAGGACTCCTGTAATACATGGATCTTTATTTGGAAATTATATCAGGCTTTTAGAAGAGATTCTAGGAGTTAGATATCAAAATTGTGCAGATACTTGTATGTAGCTGGAGTTTTCTCCAGTTCTGCCCAGCACTACAGACCCCCGCAACCACTTATAAAATAATCACTCAGAAACTTATATTAATTAAACTGCTGGGCCATTAGCTCAGGCCTACGACTGACACTTAACTCAGCCCATTTCTGTTAATCTATATGTCGCCATGTGTTCCGTGGCTTTACCTGTTGCCTTTACCTGTTGCTCCCTGGACGGCAGGCTGGCGTCTCCTCCTCTCCCCTTCCTATTCCCCTAATTGTTCTCTCTACTAGTCCCGCCTATACTTCCTGCCTGGCTACTTGCCAATCAGTGTTTTATTTATCAATCAATCAGAGCAACACATATTCACAGCATACAGGACATCCCACAGCACTTGTATTAGAGGCAGAAGTAGATAAGGTGCTAGGGAGTACAGTATGACAAGAGAAAAGAAATCAAATGGCAAAATCTTGAGGTAAAAAAAATTCTTGAAAGGAGACAAGAAGAGAAAGACCAGCAAAAGAACTTGTCAAACACAGCTACAGAAAGTAGATAAAAGCAAAACCACTTAATTAGTGCCTGCTTTAGATTAAAAATCACTTAATATCTACTATATATTAGGTGTTTCAAGTGTAATTTTCTGTGGTCCTTACAACAGTGCAAAAGTGTACATTATCATCCATTTGGTAATGTAATCAAAATAGCCACATAAGCTAAGTGTGACACACACCTGTAATGCAAGCACTCAAGAGAATCACACGTTGGAGATGAGCCTTGGTTACATAGTGAACTTCAGGCCAGCTTGGGCTAGATATTGAGAATATTTTTCGAAAGACAGAGAGCTGAGGCTGTACTTTGGTGGGAGAGTACTTGCCTGTCATATGCAAGGCTATGGAATGTACCCCCAGGACTGAAAAAGAAAAAAAAAGTGACAGGAACTGAATTTTAATCTGAATCTATATCACTTTTGATCAAATGGCTGTGTTTTCATTGAAGAGCAGTACAAACAAATTAAGAATGAGTAAGGACTACAAATAAACTTTGCATTCGGTGAGGAAGAGGGCAGAGTGTATCACAGAGACTTTAGTTTCTATGTGCGCTTCTACATAAATGAAAACTGAAGCTTCCACAGAGAGGAGAGGTGAATCCACATCTTGAGTAGGTAGTATAGTTAAAAGAAAGTATATTACAGTAAGGGAGGCCTATGTGTATGTCTTTCCAGAAGGTATGGAGCCTATTGAAATGCAGCATTTTAAAATGCAGGAAGAAAATGGATAGAACATGAAGGGTTAGCCTTACAATGAATAGGAAAGAAACCATTTTTTAAGCTTATAAAAAGATTAGTTTTTATTGTTAATTGTGTGTCTGTCTCTGAGTATGTGTATGAGCATGTGAGGCCAGAGGTGTCAGATTCTACTGGAGCTCAAGGTTGTGAGCTACCCAGTGTGAGTGCTAAGAACAGAACTCTGGCCCTCAGCTAAAGCAGCAAATACTCTTAACTGCCAAGCCATCTTTCAAGCCCCAATTCTCCTTGTCCTTCTTCTTCTTTTCTTCTGAAACAGGGTCTCATGTACCCCAACTGGCCTGGAACTCAATACATAGTCAAGAATGACTTTGTTCCTGAGTGCTGAAATTACTGGTGTGTGCCCCCTGCCTTACTTTGCAAGGTACTGAGTATCAATTCCAGGGCTTCTTGCATGCTAGGTAAGCACTCTATCAGTGGAGGTGCATCCCCCAACCCACAGCTACTTCTCAGATATAGACTATAGCAAGGGAGAAGTAAGATAAAGATTTTCAGATTTGAAAGTGTGGGCATTCTCCGTGTGTGCCTCTGCACTTGGTTAGAAGGTTCATCATGGACTAGGTAAGGAGACTGAGAAGAAGTTACGGTAATGAGCATTTCATAAAAAGGTCTGCAACATTCCAAGCTCCTTTCATATGTTGTTTTTTCCTTCAAGTCCCTATAATATTATTCATTAACCAGTTTACATAAGAAGAAACAAACAAAATACCCTGGCCAATCTTCCCAATATCCTTTACCATTTACTTGATAAAGCACATTTCCTGCTGCTGTCTCTTTGTCACTTGCTTTTTCCACTGTCTTGAAAAATTTCAGGTTTGTTCTTACCACTGGGCTTTTGCAATAGCAATTTCCTCTACTGCAGAATCCCCTACCCAGCCTCTGCATAATCTTTCTCAGCCCCTTCAAGTTTCTGCTCGAAAGTCTCCATGTGAAAGCAAATCAGACAATTCAGCTTAAACACCTACCTCTACACTTTAACTCCCAATCTCTACTATTTTATTCTACTCTAGTCCACAACACTTAGCTCACATGGTATATAATTGTCTGTTCTTTGCTAGTTTTCTGTCTCTATATTAGAATATGAGCTGATGGTCAGGAATCAAATTTTTGTCCCTTTTAAATGCCAGGAAGACTATCTGACACATGAATAACTGTCACTGAATATTTACTAAATGAATGAACAAGTAATAATAAAAAGTCAAACTCAGAAATTGGGAGAAATCATGGGATTAGAGGAGTGATAACAAAGCTTCATGGTATAACCTCCCAAAGCAGGCTAAGGAAGTCATAAGGAAAAGCATAAGTACCATATCCCTGGACTGTTAGCATTGACACATAGCCTGTATCACCTAAGGAATCTTGTATCCTACAGTTGCTGGATTCAACAAAAGATTCTATCCTCCTTCCTTAAAGTCAGCTTTTCAAGGCTTTCCCAACAGTTTTCACTTGCCTGTTCTGCATCTACCTGCTAGGGTACTAAATATGCTTCAGACTTTTGAATCAAACCTGGATGTATATTCCTGGAGAGAAAAACTGAGATTATGGGTTAAGATAAAAAGACAAAATTAGAAATAGGGTCAAATGGGATGACTCAGAGTTAAAAAACATTTTTTATGTAAGCCTGACTACCCTGATGACCTGAGTTCAATTTCTAAATCCTATTACAGAAGGAGACAACTGACACCCAAAAATTGTCTCCAACTTCTATGTATGTACAATGGCATGTGTGTGCTTGCATCCACCCATGCACAATAATAATAATAATAGTAATAATAATAATAATAATAAAATTTCAAAAGATAAAAACTGAAAATTGACTAGTTTTACCTTGAACCAGAATGTGTTGGGAACAGAAGGGCAGGAGAGAGAGGGCGGGGAGAGCTGATTGGATGTTTATTAGGAGAAACACAGCACATTAGGCTCTCTCACACATATAGATCATACATAGCTACGCTCACAGTTAACCTCCAATTAACCTCCAATTCTCACAAACTCCACCCTTCCCACAATGTTTATGCAAGTTGTTTCATGGCTTGTCTGTGTAAAGATACAGATCTATAGAAAAGTTCCAATCTCTCTCTCTCTCTCTCTCTCTCTCTCTCTCTCTCTCTCTCTCTCTCTCTCTCTCTCTCTCTGTGTGTGTGTGTGTGTGTGTGTCTGTCTGTCTGTCTGTCTGTCTGTCTGTCTCACTCTTTCTCAAGTACAAACACACAAATACATTTTTGCCAAGCCTAAATACATATGGAGGCATATATCATTTCCTTCCACAGACAGACACAGCCATACTCCCTCAAATCTGCCATCCAATCAATTCCCTCTGACGTTTCCCCTCCCTTCCGTCAGTGTTCACAGATACAGATCTGTGCATGAACACATCTATCAACAAGTTTCCAGAACAGCACACCTCCACTGCCCTGCTCCCATTTACCATCTGCAATGGGAAAGAGCTCCTGATCTTTACAAAGACTAGCGACTAAACAGACAAGGACTAGAAAAAGCATTTGTTCCCCATGTTGTACATCTTTGTTGTCCCTAATTTTGGTAACCAGATCAACAGAAGTGCTGTTATAAGGGACCATCTGCAGTGACATGGAAGTCACTGTTACAAAGAATCCTTATAACAAGATTATTTTACCTGCAGCTATGAAAAGGGACCTGCTGGCAGATTTAGTGTGCACATAAGGGAGATAGAAGCCTATTTCTATTTAAGAGTATAGGCCTTAAGCAGCTGCATTTATGTTCAAATAATTCTAATTATTAATGACTATTATCTCTTTGTTAAAGCACTTGGAAGTCTCCTAAATTCTGTTCCAGTTAACAGTATTACTGAATTTACTTGAAAGTAATACGATCACATTTCTTTCAAAATGTTCTATTACTTCGAGTTTTCCTTAATTTAGACGGATTTTACTGTTCCTTTGTACTCACCCCCAAGCCCCACTCTGCAATTAGAGTAAATGAGGGCAGTTGTCGGTGTATGTAAAGATTTAAAGCGTTTTCTCCTTTTCTCCCTTGTACTGGAAGGAAGTGAAGGAGAGAGCAGAAAGTCAACACTGGGGCCCCAGAGGGGAGAACTCTGGGAGGTCTGAGCAGATGGGTCAGAAAGAAGAAAAACAGGATGGGGATTAAGTGGAATGGGGAGAGAGTTGGGGAGAGGGTACAAAGAAACGGAGTACACAGAAGAGAAGAGGGTGAGAGTGAGGGGCGGGGGAAATATCCCGGGGGAGAAGGACCAGAGAGAGAGAGATGGGGCGAGAGAGAGACAGAGACAGAGACTGAGACAGACAGAGATACAGAGAAAGAGACTGAGAGACAGACACAGAGAGAGACAGAGACACACACAGAGATTTCAAACACGTTTCATTAAAGTATGAACAGATAAATGGTATTTTCCTTACTATTTAGTTCAAGATTAATTATGCATATAAATACAGCCCATAAAAACTGATCCCCCTTTTCTTGAGTTTCTAAAATCATTTTTTTGCTTGTTTAAGCAGAATTAAAATCATTCCAAAGTAGCAGTGCTGCGTTTGACCATATTTCGTCCATTTTTATTTTCCTAACATTGCCATGATTATTTCAATGCTACTTCACTGATTGGCTTTGTTTTCTCTTTGTTTTTCTCCCACAATCTCCCTTTAACTCCCCACCAAATTCTTTCCAACCACCAAATCCTCTGAAGCAGCCAGATGATACTCCACCCCCATCCTGGCCTCACAGCAAAGGAGGCTTCTCTATAGGAAGCTTGTGGGTGTGTCAGGACCCAGCTGTGGAGCTGCTCTCAAATGCGCATACACTTGGGGTCACTTTTGAGGCAGCTGAGAAAGACAACAGCCTGAAATATTCTTTCTGCTCCAGGGCTAGTAACTTCACTAACATTTGCAACTTTTCCTGAGACTCCCTAAGGGTAAGCTGCTTAGCAGTTCAATGTCCCCTCAGCTGCAGACTCAGAGCAAGCTGTCAGGTGCAAGGTTAAACAACAGTCTTTAAAATTAAATTATTTGTTTTGAGGAAGAGTCTTTCTTGGTCTGTAGCCCACAGTATCCTTATATTTGTTGTATAGGTCACATTGACTTTGAAGTTGTAACACTCCTGCCTCGGCATCCCTAGTGCTGGGATTATATGAGGGTACCATCATATCTGATAATTAAATAAAATTTTAATTGATATATAAGAAAACAAAAATTAAACACATGAATGGAGACAACATTACATTTTCTTGTATACACACATGATAATGTGGTAATGTTTGAATCAGGCTTAATGTAGCTGTCTCTTCAAACAGCTAACATTTTAGAAGACTAAAACATCCAAATTTTGAAATACATGATCCATTAATATTCTTAAGAGCTAAATCTTTTTGCAGTGCTGGTGATGAAGCAACCTATCACTAAGCAATATCCTCAACTTTCATTGTTGATGTGTAGGGCTGTACAACAGCACACACTGGAACTTCTTATTCCTGCCCCATCCCTCCCTCACCTGCATGTTTCCCCACCTCTACATTTTGTCTACTTAATCATTCCAAGTCTTAAGTGCAGAAGGCCTCCTCCCCAAAATGAACCAGTGAAGACAATTAGTCTTCATTTTGCATCTACCTTTTGGGAAAACTTTCCTCACTCTAGACACTATAATTACGGCGATTCCCTTCCATTGAGAGTGTAAAATAGAGAAAACTTTTCTGTCCTTTCTAATCTTGGTCCTCGAATCTCCATTGACTCCCAAGGGTCTTACAGTGCTGAGCAATTGCACACAATGACAACAATGGCATATATAGAGCATAGGGACATGAGGCCATGAGATGAACATTTCCTTGTCTGGATACCAACTCAGACACTTCACTATTTTCACTACATGGACAAAGGTAAAAATAGGGAAGTAAACAGTATTCTAAACAGGGCAATCCAGTAACCCCCAAGTTTTGTTTCTCAAGATGCAGCAAGCTTCCACATATCAAGTACCTGAGCTGTGTGGGGTGACACTTTCTCCAACATATACCTCCAATTTCTTTGATTCTCAGGATCCTCTTTACTTAGAAGATCACACACCTACCTACCTAGTTTCTTTGAGCCTTGGTACAAGAACTCTGGACATGGATCTTTCAGAACCTGGGTTCTCTATCTCTGGACAATGGAACTCAGGAATTCAGCATTACATCTCGGGCTGCGGGTTAATGGGAAAGGGTAAAGAAGAAAGGAAAGTGAGAGATAGATGAGGAGATGAAAACCATGAAACTCTATATTAGGAGCATCTCTGGTGACAGAGACAAATGTGCACATACCTGTGTTAGAGGAAAGCTGTAAACACATCTGCTTAAAGTTGAATGTTCCCCAGGAGACTTCCTCCGTACTGAGAGTGTTTGCAGAATACCGTGAACTCCACGCCCTGGCAGCCCTAGCACCAGAGAAGCCAACAACCAAGATGGAGCTTCTCCTATTCTTAGAAATAAAAGATACTTGCAACTCACCCATCCCTGAGAAAACTGGGTTGAGGGGGTGCATATTCTTGCCTCAAGGAAGTTAATGACACAGTTGCTTGAAAACACTCCCAACAAATCCCACTCTTTACTGTCCAAATCTTAGGAGGTCCGGCAATAATCTAAAGCAAAAGTGAACTCTAAGGCACAAAATTTAACAAGTCATTTAGTCCTTGCAACATGCAATTTCTGCCCACATTTGCATGACTCTGAGAGTGAGTGCCTCCTTAAATGGTGCACTCCATGTTTGTTTCTTGTCTAATCCTATTTCTGGCTCTGTATCTCCATCAGAAAAGAACATAGATGCCTAGAGAGATGGCTCAGCAGTTAAGAGCATTGGCTGCTCTTTCAGAGGACCCGGATTCAATTCCCAGTGCCCACATGGCAGCAGTTCACAACTGTTTGTAACTCCAGTTGCAGACACACAGACAGGTGAGACACAATCCACATAAAAATTTTTTTAAAAAAATTCTTAAAATAAATAAATAAATAAATAATAAAATTACTATTTAAAAAACAAAACAAAATAAAAAAGAACATAGAAATACAAACAAAAGAAATAACTGTTTCCAGCTTCAAATTTACTCTCTCAAATTTAATACCCTTTGAAGACATCTTCCTGATATTCTGTCATGTCCTAAGAATCAGCAAGAATGGGAATAATAAACAACTTTTGTAAATCTTCTCAGGCCTTATAGAACATACTAGGTAAGTTCCCTTGGAAGGTGCCATATTCTAGGTGGGTCACATTTCACTTTCCCCCAACCAGGTCTGTATTCTGATGGGGATCTTAAGGATCAAGATGTTACTCTCCTGAGGGTCTGCATCATATTCCCTTGTGTCCAGCAGTACTTGGTGATCTTCCATGTGAGTTATTCTTTTCAGGAAGATTTGGTTCACTATTCATGGTTTGGGTTATTGTGTACTGTTATCTCTTTCAAATGTATCTGTAGCTGTACACTTACAATAGTATAGTGACCTTCTCTTACTCTTCCCATAACTATCATTAGTAACTGTGGCCATGCCGTCTTTGTTCCTAGGGTTCTGCTACTTCTTCCGAAGGTCAAGTATAGTCCTGTATATAGGATGTTTTAAACCAAGCACATATCTTACATATTTTAATGATTCAGATTCTGTTTAATTTTGTCTTAATAAGACAAAGTAAATTTCTATTTCTTTTGTTTCACTAAGCTGTGACAAATTTACCTAAAATTCAGTTACTGGTAGAAATATAAATCCATAGTTCCTGGTGGTTTTACTCAGTTTCAAATTCTTCCTATGTTATTAGATTCTAACACTGCTGTTGTGGATATCACTCTGTATAAATAAAATGCTGATTGGACAGTAGCCAGGCAGGAAGTATAGGCGGGACAAGCAGAGAGGAGAATGCTGGGAAGTGGAAGACTGAGTCAGGGAGATGCTGCCAGCCGCTGCCATGAGTACCAACATGTAAGATACTGGTAAGCCACGAGTCATGTGGCATGGTATAGATTTATAGAAATGGGTTAATTTAAGATGCAAGAACTAGATAGCAAGAAGCCTGAGCCATTAGGCCAAACAGTCTAAATAATATAAGTCTCTGTGTGTTTACTCAGTTGGGTCTGAGTGGTTGCAGGACTGGCAGGTGAGAGAGATTTGTCCTGACCGTGGGCCTGGCAGCACTGGAGAAAACTCCACCTACACATTGCTATTTGTTTTTGTGGATACTTCAGTTTTTATGGAGGAGTTGCATCTTCCACAAGAATGTAAAATTCAGCAATATGTTTTGTAGAAGAATGGCAACTAAGAGCCGTGTGATATGTCTCAGTGGTAGAAGACTTTCTTAGCATGTGCAATGCCCCAGGTTCCACAATCAGCAGCAACACCACTCAACACCAACAATGGAAAGAATGACAGTGAGATGGGCATATCACCAATTCAGCTTTAACAAAAAAAGTATGTTTAACACAACATACTAGAGAAGTCTCTTAGGATGCTTTCCTCATATTTGAGGTTGGACTTCAATGTGGATTCTCACTTTCATAGATACTGTTGGCAAAAGATGTGTTTAACAACCTTAACATGACCCTTTTTGTATTGCTCTGGTAATATCTACTTCTGCTTAGTACAAGTACAGAAGGAAAAATGTTTTCAAAGACAAATATTGAATTTACAAATAAGTAGTATACAAACTTTACAACGAAACAATTTTATAAATGCTGGCTTGTTGAAGTACATGGCTTCCATCACTAGGTATTAGACCATATGACCACTCATAATGGATAAAGTAGCAGAAATTCCTTTATTGGACCAGAGGCCAAAGACTACTGTAGGTATTTTCTAGGCATTTTACAATCATAAATGTTTATGTTGAAAATACAACCCAGAGAGGGAATGCCTCATGCTACATGACCAAGAGGTTGAATCCTAGGCTCTGAGAGATTTATGCATATGTTGAGAATGGTTGATGATTTGGAAACTCAGGCATAAATTCTGAACTTTGGGATAGTCTTATGACAATTTCAGGGCCGTGTGACTAAACACGCTGTATGGAAATAGGCACAATTATTATATCCCATCCCGAATGTAATAAAGCCATGCATATGTCAGGAGCAGAATGAATACTTCTTGTGGTTGAATTTTCATTTAACAGATTGTCAAATTGTCATAGATAAGGACAGCATCATGATGCCATTCTTTGTCCAGGTTATATCAATTGATATGGGTAATTTATCTACAAACAGTTCCCTATCAGGAAATTCCTTTGGGTGGTATGAAATCAGAGTCTTATAAGAGAGAAAATCAAGAAGAAAATCAAACCCTCACAGTGAAATAAAATACAAATATACATTTAATATACCTCTGAATGAGGAAAATAAAGGGAATGTGATGGAAGTAAAGGATATCCCACTCATATTTTATTGTAGATAATTGGAGATTTTCTAAGGTAGTTGTATACATATCTCAAATAATTTTGTTCTCACAAAAGGAGGGACTTCTCTATCATGACATTTCCCCTTAGGTAAGAAGAGCAGGTCATTTCTGAATCTACAGTGCCTTAGGAAAAACATGGCCTGAAATTTACTATTGATTTTTTTTGTTTCATTTCTAAGATGTTGAGTTATTTCTAAGTAACATGCAAGGTTATGCCATTTACTAGCTATGATAGTGATACCTGCAGTTCCTTCTGATGACGCGGTGGACAGGTCAAAAGAGAATGAAACTTCTGATTAGACAGGAAAATGCGAGAATGGGTTGCACAGGAAAGAATGGCTCAGTGGGTAAGATCAAGATTGGTGTTGGCATCTTAGAAAGTTTACATCTCCCTGCCTAAATTCTGAACCAGTTATGAAACAAGACAAAAGAGTGAGCCTTAATTGCTGACCAAGGGTAAATCAGAGGATGCCCTGACAATAAATCCCCGACTGAATAATGATATCCTAGTCACAGACATTGCTGTATGGGAGCAAGCTTCTCCCCACGGGATGCATGGGGAAGTCGTTCCTTTACCAGAGCAAAAGAAGAGCAAGATCGGATGTAAAGCATTTCTAAGAACAAAGGAGAAGGATAATCAAATACAGCTTTTATTTTCAAGCTAATTCACTTCACCATGTCACTCTACCTTTGTTAAGAGAGAATAGTGAAGTCTGGAGAGAGAACAAGTGATGAGTGGAGATAGAACTACATGGATGATAATCCTTTCACACAGCGGTAACCTCTAGGAGTGAAAAAGCACCCCACCCCAAAATAGACTTTTAAGGGAGAAAAAAATAAATGACCACATTAGCCATTTCTATTTACTGAGAAGTATTTTCAAAGACTAATGGTGTGTTATTACTTAAGTCAATGCATCTAATTCCAATTAGCTCAGTACAATATTCAGTTATGTATGCAATGATGAAAAAAGAAATTCATCGCATTTAAATCTTCTCTACCATATATAGACAGCTTTACCTAGGATAATCATCACGTAAATAATGATGACTTTTGCCCAGCTTCATACGGTTTCAAGGCCTAGACATACATAGAAACTGGCTGTGATTCGTAATAGAATCCAAATACCTCAGAACCTACTTAACTAACAACTAAATTTCCCTAAATCTCATCTTTCAGTCATAAACACATGAATAAGGTAACTTGTCCTTTAGATTTTATAATAACAGCTATCTCTCCTGCCAGCTGATAGGAAATTAATGTTTTTTCATTACTCAATAAGTCAGCTACACCAACAAGACAAAACCTAATATCCTTGTCTATCGATCATTCTTTATAGGTGGACAAATCCAGCATTGGTCTTAGAGTTATGGTAGAGGATGTTAGGCGGCAAGCAACATGACAAAGATTTAATAATACTGCATGAATTATGAGCCAATTTCCATGAGCATTTTGGGATGAATTCTGGCTGGAAGCTATTACTTTCAACATGGTTATTTCCAAATTCAAAATTGAAAACACACATTTTGTTAATAGCCAAACACAATTATCATTTGCATTATTCTTCTGATGCTTAAAAAAATCTGCATGCGGTATAAACATAATTTGGCTAGAGACAAAAGAAATACTGATATTAGAAGAGACTTGGTTATTAGAAGATACCTATTACGTGCCATGCCCCAATTTTGTTTCTCCCTACAATTACTAGGCTTCTTTCCTCTCAGATGAGGTCAAACTACCAGATGGGACAAATGTAAAAGATGACTAGGAGCTTTAATTTGATCGCTGCACAAGCTATGAAGCACTGATGGGAGAAGTAATTAACAGTATTGTTATCAGTTGAAAGGGAGTTATACTCTTCTTCGCTCCAACACCCGTGAGGAAAACCACCAGCCTGAAAATAATGCAGTCAAAGAAATGCTACTTGTAAATGCTGGTAATTAATAGCTAATTTTAATATCCTAAAAACTAATCATTGTCAAATCAAGAACATCTACCTCCCAGAGTTTCTGAGACAACCTAATCCAACTGATTTTTAAAGGGCACTTACACTAAAACAAAGGTTTCTCTTACTCCGTACACTTGATATGTAATTTTAAATGGTTTATGATTATTTTAGTTCAATACATGAATTTACCCTGTTGGTAACTACAATTCCACTCTTTCTTTGGTTTCAAAAGCTCCCTTTTTGGCTCTTTTTACTTCCCATTATTTATGAAGGCAACCAATATTTATTGAACACTGACAGTTCCAGACAGTGTGCAGGTTGCTGGGGTTACAAAGATGAATAAGAGCCATTCCCCACCCTCAGGTAGTAAAAATACTTCTCAGACTAGTATCATTAAATCCCTAACACCTAAGTGAGAATTAGTTTTATCGATCCCTTCCTGCAAGAGATACTGGGGGATAAAAAGGCGGTTGGAAAACGATTGTGCTCTAGATTTCGAAAAACAGCAAAAGGCATAATTTTGAAATGGGAATTTAGAATTTGCTTCTGATATTAATTCATGCCTTATCTTGGAATCATTAGTCCCTTTCAATTTTATCTGCAATATATTCCAAACACTTGAAATAAACAGTAATTATGTAAATTTTTGCTTTCTTCCTTAATTAGTTCATCTTTTTTCAACTACTGAGTAGAAACAGTTTCTGTGGTCACATTTTAATGATCAGTGAAGACGGAATCAGAGTACAGTGAAGAAAATCCTAGTGTTACGGGTGGAAAGGTCTTGTATTTCAGTCTTAACTCTGCTGTTTACTACTGGTTGATTTGAATATCTTATTTGGTCCCCAAACTCTGCTTCCTTGTCTATGAGGTGAGAAAGACAAGTATGCATACAAAACATAATGTGCAGTGTCTGGCTCACAATGGGTGTCCTTCCTTGTTGTTCTACAAGTGAAGTCTGAGGACCCTTTTTGAAATTTATTTATCTTATATGTATGGGTATTTTGCCTATATAGATATGTGCAACACATCCATGCCTAGTGGGATGGTTCCCCTGGAACTGGTGTTACAGACAGTTGTGAGCTGCCCTGTAGGGTGTTGGGAATTGAACCTGGGTCCTCTAAAGGAGCAGCCAGTACTCTCAACTGCTAAGCCACCTCTCCAGCCCCTATCTGAGGACTCTTACAGGTCTCTAATACCTCCTCAGAGGATCCATAGAATCAAACTTACTTTATAATAATACTAAAATATTACTTTCATTTCTCACATATCCTTTACAAATTTACAGTACAATGAGATATCAGAAAATAAATGCAGAAATTGATGTGAGAAGCCATCTGTCTTCTATTAAACCATTCATCTAAGAGACTTGCAAAGATATAAAATGATGTCACTCTTCTCATTGTTGTCTTTTATTTTTTTAATTTTGAATTTTATACTAAACATTTGTCATGTTAACATAAACTGAATAAATGAATATATTTAACACATCTTGCTTGTAATTTTTAATATATAAGATATTCATAAACATATCTGATAGATTTTAAGGAAACATTTTAGAGTTTCAGAATCTTTGAAGATTATTCTAATTCTTACCCTTTCCTCAAACCTAATTTTAGGTCTTTGCTTTCCAATATTCACCTCTACACTTCCCATAATAAGTATCAGCTGATTTAAAGTTTGCCCCTCTTGAATTTTATCTCTCATATTTCGGCTGGAATGTGAACATGCCTGAAACCAACCAAAATATCAGCAAAAGGAGGAAAAAAAGAGCTCCAAAATTTCGCTGGTGGTTAATCTGCTCTGAATAATTGTTAGCTATAATAGTTAAATAATATCATATGGTGTGTTTTTAAAAGTGGTATTTATGTAGGTACTAAATGTATTTAAATATACTAAAATTCACTTCTTTAGTGTCTAGCTAACAGATTGTGTAACTACAACTGTAGTCCAAAAAGTTATCTTCCCCTTTGTAACAAACAATTCTCCCCCCATGTACTGTCAATAATTGGTTTGATTTATGTCCTTATAGAATTTCATTTCAAAGAATGTCATATAAATAGAATCAGACAATATGTAGCCTTTTGAATCTGGTTTGTTTAACAATACATACTTGAGATTCATCTATGTTATTACAGGTTTTTAAAGTTTCCTCCTTTTAGCTGGGCAGTAGTGACACAGGCTTTTAATTCCAGCACTCAGAAGGCAGAGGCAAGTGGATCTCTGTGAGTTTGAGGTCAGCCTGGTCTACAGAGAACGTTCCAGGACAACCAGGGCTACACAGAGAAACCCTGTCTCAAAAAAACATTTAAAAAAATAGTTTCCGCCGGGTGGTGGTGGTGCACGCCTTTAATCCCAGCATTCAGGAGGCAGAGCCAGGCGGATCTCTGTGAGTTGGAGGCCATCCTGGGCTACCAAGTGAGTTCCAGGAAAGGCACAAAGCTACACAGAGAAACCCTGTCTCGAAAAACTTAAAAAAAAAAAAATTCCTTCTTTATGGTGATATTTTAATTGTACTGAAATGTGATTTTATTTGTATGTTAATAAATAAAGTTGCCTGGGGGTCAGAGCTAAGAGCAAGCCATAGCAGAAACTAGGCGGTGGTGGTGCATGCCTTTAATCCCAGCTCTTGGGAGGTAGAGCTAGGCGGATCTCTGTGTGTTCAAGGACACAGCCAGCACGGAGACTCATGCCTTTAATCTCAATACCAACCATAGAAGACCTGGAGGTCTGTACAGACAGGCAGTGACAAGGAGGTCATGTGGTTGGGTTTACAACCAATGAGAAGGCAGAATAGAAAGTCTATAAAAAAGACAGACAGGAAGTAGCTCTCTTGGCTGAAGAGGACAGCTGCAGCAGTGAAGGGTAAGGCTCTTAGCTCTGACCTCTTGGGCTTTCATCTCTGCATTGGCTCTGTGTTTCTTATTTAACAAGAACGTTCTTCTACACTTCTTTTTATTGGTAAGTTGTATTCCATGGTATGCACATAAGGAACTGAATTTGTTCATCTACTCGAAGTGAATGAGTATTTGAATTGCTTTCACTGTGGAGAGATTGTGAACTATAAATTTCTACAAGGAAGTCTGGCAACTCTTTCTTATAGTGGCTGAAACAGTGGCTTTTCCATGGGATAGATCAGTGATAAAGATAATAGCTTAAATAAGAATGTCTACCTCCATTGGAGAGCTTTTAAAATAAATTATCTTTACCTCTATCCCCCTTCCCATCTTTCTTTCCCTCTCCCTCCCTTCCTCTCATTTTTTGATGAAATATCTCCTTCTCCTTCTGTAACCCAGGCTACACTCAAACTAAGCATCCTCCTGCTTCAAACTCTTGAGTGCGGAGAATGAGGGCATGTTGCACTATGCTCAGCTCTTCTGCTTCTCATCTGAAATGCAATTCTGAGAAATTATTTTTAAAAAAACGTGTAATTGCTACACTTTTCAGCTTTCATTCATTATAGAAATGTTATTTGTATTTAATAGCCATTAGAAGAGATGAGTTCATGTATGCTAAGTTTATGCTATTGTAACAAAATCCATAAACTTTTAATGGTTCTTTTGTCTGCCATCTACCACAAAACACAAAGCAAAGATGAGAGAAAACACTCCCTTTTCCTTCTAAAACTCAGGACACAGACAGTGATTTCCTATTTAAAAGCACTAACCTAGCAACACAGTCTAATCCATGATTTTCAGTAAATTATTAGTAGGCCAATTAGAATCAGGACACACATAGTGGTGTTGTAATTCCTTTCACACTCTCAGCCATGCAACACCAAAGACAGTTGTTTCTAGGATAAGAGACCTAAGACTTGAGAAAAAGTAAAAAATTTAAGAGGCCGTTTTTCTATCAATGGCTACAGAAGTGCATTCTTGATAAGTCATTATTATAAGAAAGGCACTCAAAGACTCAAAAGCTGCCTACAATTGCAGGGAGCTCTTTCACACACTTGTAGTGTCTGTATTAGAATATCGACTAAAAGAGGACACACAACAGTCAATCACATAGCTCTTTTGGTTAGTGATGGTTACAAGTTTGACTTCAGAATCCCCTAGCAGGAGTACTGCCCATGTGAGAAACCCTTGCAGCAGTAATAAAGTTCTAATTACTTGACTATTAGGATAACTGTCAGAGTTCAACTGAATATGTTAGGTATGTTGAGCTTTGAGAATATTTGTATAGATGGAATTCCTGCTTTAAAACACTTGGTTACGTATTTGGCAATTGTAGATGGCTGTTTTAAAAATTCTAAAAGCCTAGGCACTAATCATTCTTAAGATACTGTTAGGTTTTGAAAGCTTTGAACCTAGACTCAGATGGCTGTCTTTATCCATTTTATACAGTGCATCAATTAAGATATTGCAGAGGAAATCAGGGAGGTTTTCATAACCTAGGACTACAGGTAAAATTAAGAGTATCTTCAGTTGGTTTTGATACTTCTCATTTCTCTCACTCTGTCTCTTTCTTTGTCTCTCTCTCTCTCTCTCTCTCTCTCTCTCTCTCTCTCTCTCTCTCTCGCTGGTTTTTCGAGACAGAATTTCTCTCTGTAGCTCTGGCTGTCCTGGAACTTACTATGTAGACCAGGCTGGCCTCAAGTGCAGAGATCTGCCTGCCTCTGCCCACCCTCCCAGAGCTGGCATACTTCTCATTTCTTTGACTGATCTTTCTTCTCAGTTCCATGTAGCCTCTCTATTCACAAAAGAAAGCCTTGTGGTAACTTTGTAAATTCAAAGCAACCAGGATGCCGGTGAGATAGCTCAGATAAAGGCACTTGCTGCCAAGCTTGCTGACCTGAGTTTCACTCCCAGAACCCACAGTTTAGAAGGAGAGAACCAGTTCCTACAGGTTGTCCTCTGACCTCCACACATGCATAGTGACATATGCCTTATCAAAATAAGTCAATGTAAAAATTACTTTTAAAAACATTTATACTAAAAATAGCCTGTCTTCTTACTCCCCCATCTCTTCAATGTTTTGTCCTTCCTTAGAGAAATAATTCTAGCCACTACATAAAATAATTCACATTATGGCATGAATAATTGATAAACTCAAAATTCCCATGTAAGCTATTTTTATTAGTTTTCCTAGATCTGTTTCTACTCTACTCCATCTGGTTCAGTGGCCTGGGAAATGATTGGATGGGCCGAATCAACTGGACCACTTGTCCTAATGATCCCATTATCTTTGGCCAATAGGAGGTTCTAGCAGATGATAAAAGGGTAGCACAATGAGGCCAGGGTATTCATTTCCTGAATTTCTGCTCTACCGCATCGTCATGAGTTAGCTAAGGCTATTAAAGTCTGTGTGATCTGTCAGCTAGACCTCTCATACCGTTTGTTTTGAATTCTAGTGGTTGTGCAGTCTTTTTTCCCTTTGTGCCAGTATTTCTTTTCTCAAGGTCTTTATTGGATTTTATCTCTCACCCATTTTGCTAATGTGTAACTTCAGTAAAGTTTCCTCATTGACCTCATCTAGGTGTACCATATCTTTCCTACTAGGATCCTGACTGGACCTGGTCTCTTACTGCACCTATGCCCTTTTCACACACAGGAAATGCACATTCCAATCCCAAACAGTTACAAAACCTACATGAAATGTACAAAGAAGTTTATGCTATTGAACTTACTGATATTCCCACTGTTCTTAAATATTTAAGGACCATCTCTGAATATCTATCAAGGTTATAAAGAGAGAAGCTCATAGTGATTTATCGTATTATTTAAACACTTTCTAAGGCTCAGGAAATTTTCATGACACATTGATTAATCCTCACAATAACTTGGTCTATTATTATCATTTTAATTTTCAGAAATTTAACTGTGAAGTGTCTTGACATGGATCACTTTCAATTTATTTTTGTTTGGGATTCATTCATCTTCTTGAATCTAAAAGTCAATGTCTTTTGTCAAGTTTGGAAAGTTGTCAGCCATCATTTTTTTTGCGTCCTTTTTCAACTCAACTCCCTTCTGATTCTTTTTCTGAAACTCTGCTGATACAAAACATTAGGTCTTTTATAATTGTTCTACAGGTTGGGAAAACTCCTTTTAGATTTTATTTCATCTAATATCCCTGTAGTTTAGAGTAGATAATGTTTAACAACTTATCTTCAAGTTCAATGATTACATCCTTTGTCATCTCTACTCTGTTAATGCATTTATCCAATTACTGACTTCCCTGGAGAAGACAAGTCTCTTATGGGCTCAGGCATGGTTGAAATTCCTCTTTGCAGTGTGACCCATCTTCCCAATTGTTCCCTGCCAATGAGAGGAATTCTGGCATACAAAAATAAAAAGGCTTTTAGAGCCAGGCTAATGGAGGTGGGACTTTTTTTTCTCAGTCTACTAGCAATAGATTGCTGGGGGGGGGGAGAACAGAATATCAAGTATATCAAGGTCACTATGCCTTCCAGCCAGTTGTCAACAGGACTGAGCCCTATAATGTAATTGAGGGAATGATTGCATTCTTTTCCAAGTGTGTGTTCATCTAAGGAAATAATTTGAAGGCATGGAACTGAGATGTATTTATTTGACTTAATTGAAGCAATTCTTACTTTTTGAAGTACACTTTATTGGAAAAATAATTTTTAAAATGGACCATTTTATAGCTAACATTCCAGTGTTGAATAATTTTCCAAGTCTGAATGTTAGAGAATGAGCTAAACTTGCCACTACTGAGAATTCAATAAAAGAAAATTGTATTATTTCTCCTTGCTTCTGAACAAGAAGAGCATTTCGCTTGAAATCTTCTAAAGCCAATTCTTATTTCTATGACTATTTATTGATATTCACTAAAATCTCAAGTGAGTTGTTGTGTTGGTCAGTTTTATGTCAACTTGACACAAGCTAGAGTCATCTGAGAGGAGGGAGCCTCAATTGAGAAAATGCCCTGTAAGACTGAGTTATAGGCATATCTGTAGAACATTCTATTAATTAGTAATTGATGGGGGAAGGGTCCAGCCCATTTTGGGTGGTTCCTGAGTCCAAAAGAAGTCATGCTGAGCAAACAATGAGGAGTAAACCAGTAGACAACACTCCTTCATGGCATCTGCTTCAGCTCTTGCCTTCAGGTTCCTGCCCTGTTTGAGTTCTTGTCCTGACTTTTTTCAGTGATGGACTACAATGTGGACATATAAGTCAAATAAACCCTTTCCTCTACAACTTACTTTTGGCCATGGTGTTTCATCATAGCAATAATAATCCTAATTAAAACAGCTGTCGTACTTCTTGTGGTTCATACCCATCACAAAATAAGGACATCAACACAAGGGGATGAGATGATGACCCTTTTGGCTCTACCCTACATGTGGATCAGGCTTTCATCATGATAATGTAGACACCAGTAAACTCTACAACATACTCTATACCAGCATTACCTTATTGATGTTTGTGGGAACTCGCTCCTGAAAGCTAGAGATGGCCTTCCCATTAACAACAAATTCCCCATTCTCATCCTCTAATCTGTTGTGGAACTTGCTGTGAGTAGAATCCTATTGGACCATGTAGATGAGATGAATAAATGGGTCATTGATGGCAACAACATTCATTCTGCTAGAGTTGAAAGCAGCCTTGGTCGTCAGCCACCAAATATGGCCAGATCCCTTGACTCTGACCTTCATCGTTGTGCCTCAGGGTCAAGGTTGGTACTGTATGAGATGATGTGACTGTCTCTGGAATGGGGAGGAGCAGAAAGACCCCAGCTCTTAGATTTTTTAAATGGGGCTTGCTATGTATACCAGACAGGCCTCAAACTGATAACTCATCTGCCTTGGTGTCTTACTTTGCTTTCTGTTGCTGTGATAAGCACCTACAACCAGAAGTAATTTAGGAAAGAAAGGGTTTATTTGGTTTCCATGACAGTTCACAGTTGATTTCTCAGAAGTCAGAACAAGAATTCAAGTCAGGTGCCTGGAGGCAGGAACTGAAGCAGAAACCATAGAAGCATGCTACTTTATGTCTTGCTCTTTATATCTAGTGTGCTGGGTCTTCCAACATCAATAATTAATAAAGAGAACATCCCACAGACTTGCCTCTAGGCAATTTGATGGAGACATTTTTCTCAATTGTGATTCCCTCTTCCCAGATGACTCTAGCTTGGGTCAAGTTGACAAGACAACTAACTAGCACACCCAGCTTCCTAAATACTAGGAGTATTACAAACATGTAGACATGAAATTTCCAAATCTTTTTTATTAGTTTGTCTCATTTTAGTTTGGATGGATTATTTTTAAAATGCTCTCCATAGAGTGTGGGCAATCTAATCTTACCGCAATAATGCATTCCTTTCATTGTGTCCAAATGAAATATTACAAGCATTTTGATCTACACCAGCCTAATAGGAAAATATTGTGTCATAATTATTTAGATAATACTTTTCAATTTTTATTTCATCTATTTATATGTATTCTGTATCTCTCCTAACGTTCCCCCACTTCAAGACCTGATCATGTCTGCCAGAGATTATGAGGTCCTCTCTCCTAATAAAGCTCATGCCAAAGAGTAATTTCATGTTAGCTGCTTTCTGCAATCCTGCTCTCTTCTTCTCCCTCTCCTTCCCTTCCTCTCTCTCTCTCTCTCTCTCTCTCTCTCTCTCTCTCTCTCTCTCTCTCTCTCTCAAATACTGCTTTCTTATAATTTCCCTAGTCTCTGTCTTCTTATCATTCCAGTCTTAATTTTTTTTTTTTTTTTTTTGGTTTTTCAAGACAGGGTTTCTCTGTGTAGCTTTGCGTCTTTCCTGGAACTCACTCTGTAGCCCAGGCAGGCCTTGAACTCACAGAGATCCATCTGCCTCTGCCTCCCGAGTGCTGGGACTAGTCTTAAAATTTATGTTAAAAAAGAAACTAACTTAATTTTTGCTTGAGTTCCACATGACTTTCTCAGCTGTTTTTCATATTTATCAAGTATTTATTAGGCACCATTAGCTGTTAGGTAGCCAACTAGTATTTTTGTGTATGCACATACACTGCAAGATATAGAGCCCAATTGGGGCTTACACATAGTAAACCAACTCAGAGGTAACACTGAGCTATACACCCTACTCTACCCTGCTGTTTTGGTTTATTTTGCTTTTCTTTTGAGGCAGAGTCTCCATTATGTAGTCCAGGTTGGTCTCAAACTCATGATACTCCTGCCTTTGTTTCCTGAATACTGACGTTACAGGCATATGCTAGCACCACTGGATGTACTGTTTTGTTTTAAAGTACTTTTTAAAGTCACATGCAAATCAAGAGGTAAGGTAAATGGAGTATCTGAAAATAACTGAGGAACTTTGGCATTTGTTGCCAATAGCATATCAAACTACTTTGTGACAAATACCAGCATTCATGATATGAATTAACTGATGGCTGGAGCCAACTTAACTAACTTCATCTGTGCTGAGGGTATAGGACTCTGTTGAACAAAACTAGAGTACATTTGGTGATGCTTTATGGTTTTATGATAATTATTTTTTTTCTGGAACTATTCTGATGTTATTGTAGAAACTTTGGAAATAGTCACTCAATCTCTGGCATCTACAGGATACAAATTGATGTGCCTCTGCTGCTGTTGTTTCTCAGTTGAGCATAGAAAGCCACATTGTTTGAGGCTTTTATATTCAGGATGCCCTTGAAATGTTTCTTCTCTTCTCCTTGCTTATTCTTTTCTCTCTGAAGATCACTATACTGACTCTTTCATCCATCCTTTTCATTTAACTTGCCAAGATTCTATCTTGCCATTTGGAGTTGGGGCTGTGGTGGTGGTGGTGGTGGGGATCAAGGAAGACACTAATGAAAAAGCTCCAAAGACTATCAGGCTCTTCCTAGTCGTCTCTGATTGATAATTGGGAAACATGCTGTGACAAGCTTTAGTGCTTTTGTCTAATCTGGAACTCCACTTATGTGTAACCTAGTGGTAGGGCTGCGTTTCTGTTGTTATCATTGGAGGTGGGTACATGACTTAATAAAGGCAGTCTATCAGTCTGGAAATTTAGCCCAGTGGCAGAACAATTGCTTCCCATGTACACGGCACTGGGTTCAATGTCCAGGACTGAAAATTTTTTAGAAATAGCTCTACAAAACTACTTTGAAAAGAGTAATCTTCTTCCTCTATCCCTTCTCTACCAAAAGAAATTCTAGTTTTAGCCTTTTACAGAAATATTTTTGCATGTGTCTGTATGTGGTGTGTGTGTGCTCACACTTGTGTGTGAGTGCACATGTGGGTGTGTGCATAAAAATTTAAATGTGTACATGTGGACTCCTGAGGCTGACAGTGAGACTCTTCTTTGCCTTTACACTGTTTCCCAGCTGAACAACTCTACAACTTGCTGTTGAATTGTGCTGTGGTGCTGGCACTAAGCAAATAATACATTCTTCACCTAGCTTCTAAATATGTTCTTCTTCAGAAAGAAAAGAAATTGAATTCATTTGCTGTCCTACTTTACATATTTTTGTTCGTTGTTCTTATTGAATATTCCACTTATGCTTTCATTTTTTTATTTTCCAAAAGATTTTTTCTGTTCTCTAAATTTCTCCTTTCAAGTACCACTATGCTATTATTTTACAGTTCCAATATCTTATCTAATGTCACTAAAGTTATTGATTGTAGTTATAATTATTCTCTCTGCATGTGACAGAGAACAGCCATTGCCTTCTAATATGTGGAAAAGTGTAAATGGTTAGGCAGCAGGTGGCAAGGATTGATTTTTCATGCCATAGATCTGGCAAAACTATTAAATGTAGAACAGTCACCTGGGCTATTTTATAAGTCAAATCCCATGCTGATGGCCGAACCTGTAGTGTTAGAGGAAAAATTAATGTTGGGCTTGGGAGGTGGCTCGGTAGATAAAGTGCTTGCCGCACAAGAATGAGAACTGATTTTGGATACCCAGGACCCACAAAAAGGCCAATTGAGCATGAATGTCCACCTGTGATTCCAGCACATAGGATTCAGGGACACAGGATTCCTAGGGTGAGCCGGCTAGCTAGACTAGTTGTAACTGGTGCAATTTTGGTTCAATTGAGATAACATGCCTCAACAAATAAAGTGGAAATCTGATGTCAACTTTGGGTTACCATACACATGTGTATGTGAACTCACATGCGTATACACCCAGACACTGTCATGTAGAAGTTCCCTCCAAATTGAAACTTTACATCCTAGAGAGGAAACCCATGGGAGTTTTAAAAGGAGGTTCCTTAAGATCCAAGAAGTAAACAACTCACAAATCTCGTGAAGTCCCTGAAGTTTACCAGATTCACAAGTTGTCTCTGGCCTCAATATTATATAAGCTGTAAGGATTGCTGAGGATGGGAAACTCTATAGCCTATAGATGTGCATACAAGCCTTGCAGAGAGCTTTTGTGAGTCACTATTCATGCTTGGGTGATGTAGCTACCTTTGAGTCATCCATATTCCTTTAAGTAAACTCTCACTCACACTCCTAGAAGTAACCACAATAAAATACACACACACACACACACACACACACACACACACACACACACACACA
>CABHPR010132224.1:0-27484 GCA_902168415.1 Peromyscus melanophrys | reverse complement strand
AGATTTGTTTTTGTCACAGCACCAAAAAGCTAATATAAAATATAGCACACCTATAGTTTCCTGTTTCTCCTCTCTAGCATCTCAGATAGCCCCTACCCCACCTCTGAGGAAACCATGTTTTTAGTCGCTCCTTTCTTTTGTATCTGTCCTTACACGCCTTTGAATTTCCTTCTACATCCTATAAGACTCTGTCTCATTTCCTCTATGCTGGCTTCAGCCCTTCTATCTGAACGGAGTGGGGGGTGGTGGGGGGGTGTTGGGCAACCTAAGGTTTGCTCCTTGACCTGTATTTCCATCGACCCACACGTCGTGAAGTGACAACACAGCCACATGACCTTGCATCTCATGTGTTTTCTCAAGTTTTCAAAGTGAATAGTTCCGAAGTTGACTTCTCCCTTAGCTGCAGACTTCTAACTTCCTCCTTGACCCCTCCTTTTGGATGTTTTCTTTGTTAATTCTCTACAAAACAGAGTCTCAGCCATGGATTGAAGTACTCAGTATGGATGGGAGAATTAAGTTCAAAGTATTAAGGATGGGAAGTGAAGGAGAAGGCATTAAGCTACATCACCATCCAGCTGACCCTTTACCATTATCACCTACATCACCATCCAACTGACCCTTCACCATCACCATCCAGCTGACCCTTCACCATTATCACCTACATCACCGTCCAGCTGACCCTTCACCATTATCACCTACATCACCATCCAACTGACCCTTCACCATCACCGTCCAGCTGACCCTTCACCATTATCACCTACATCACCGTCCAGCTGACCCTTCACCATCACCACCTACATCACTGTCCAGCTGACCCTTCACCATTATCACCTACATCACCGTCCAACTGCTAGGAGACTCCGCAGGTCACCAGAAGCTTGGAGGGGTTTTGTTTGTTTTTTTGAGACATTAGCCCTTAGAGTAGTCCTTGGGAGAGGGGAAAGTGACGAACTTACCTGTCTGACTCTCCCTCAGCTCGTGTCTCCTTGTTCAGGACTCTTACTGAGAGCTAACTTTATTCTTCCTATATGCACAACCAGCCCTGCACTGCCTCTCAGGGGGCCACCTTGTGGCAATGCCTCCTGGAAATCTGAAAATGGAAGAAGACTGGAGCTCTATAGCAGTGGCCTAGCAGGAGAGTGGACAGGGGGCAGGCTGATGTCTGTGGCCCCGTGCAGGTGTTCCTTCGGCCTGTGAAAATGAGCATGGCAAGCAGAACCCTCCACTCCTTGCTTCCAGCCAACCTGATCTGCCCCACCACTACCACCAAAGACTGCTCATCTAAGGAAATGGTACTACTGCTGCCAGTGCCAGCCCGGAGCCAAGGAAACCACGGTGACAGCCTGTAAACTGGTTCCCGTGCTCTCCATCTTGGCTTCCTTGGATGCATTCTTCACGCAACAGGGCAAATGCAAAACATGGACTTTCCATAACTCTGTGGCTCTGTCCATCTCTTAGCTGTCCCCTAAGAAAGGCTTTTCCTGTCTTCTCTGTCAAAAGTCACTACCCCTCTTCTGACACTCCTTATTTCTTGTTTTGGATATGTTGAAAGGAACCCCACACTCAGGCCAAAGCAGGTAGGTGGGAGGCGCCTTCACTGTGCCTTCTTGATTCCCCAGCTGGAGGGATTATTCTGCAGTTGAATGCGGCAGCCGCAGAGACACATGCCATGGGAACAAAGTATGTTTCCTGGGCCTCGGCTGGACTAAAAACTGCTTCTAAGAGGAAAGAACGACTTGGCTTTAATGTTTGTCCCTGGAATCTTTGTTCTCTGGGGGCTGATCAAGACAAAAGAGCGAAGCAGTAGAGTTGTCCTCAGCTCCTTTCATGACTGACCACCATCCTGTGTCTGCCTCCACTCCACCCAGAGCTTCGGACTCCCTCACCCTCCCTCTCCTCCTATGTAGCCATTTGCTAACCTCAAAGCCATCCGTTTTCTAACACTTTAGATATTTTTGTTTTATTGGACATGCGTTTATATAGTAGTTACAAGTTCCCAGGTGTGTGTGTGTGTGTGTGTGTGTGTGTGTGTTGTGAGTTTGTATGTGTGTGTTTGTATGTATTGTGTTTGTGTGTGTATATGTGTTTGTATGTGTATTTGTGTTTGGGTTGTTTGTGTGTATGTGTATCTTCCATTAAAACTTACAGAAAATCCTATGATGCAGGAATTTCTAAGGAGTCTCAGAATTGTAGGGACTTAATCAAAGTCCCATCAGGTTACCTCCTCCAAGGTTATGCAGCTCATAAAGGACAGAGATGAGAATCCAACCCAAGCAGCCATGTAGAATCAGTGCTCTCAGTCACCACATTGTAACTTTCCATCATTGACAAGCATGCCTTGAACGTTTATGATCCACAGGCTCCTGAGTGTTTTAGGAAGAAACAATGCCTTCAGGTGAAGGGACAGAATGCTCACCCACAGGTGACAGGTGGCGTATACAGTGGCAGTGTCACTATCGTCTATAAGTTCTCTATCCACATCAGACCCTGTCACCAAGACAAAGGATGGAGAAGACACACACAGGCAAGGGCTAGTGTATCAAACAGCTCTAACTTGAGGAGACCACTCAAAGGACCACAAGTAACTTTTAGGTAAAGGAATTACTCTGTGCCTGATGTTGTGTGAAGGGCTGGACATACATCTTATCAGCAATACTGCAGAACAGGCAATACTAACTCTCCCTTTAGAGAGCAGGAAAATAAAGTATCAGTGGAAGGTGACTAAACAACTTTTTAAGTCATGTGACTTGGAAACAGTCAAGCCCCCAGCTTGCTTTTTATTCAACATTGGTCTCTTCCTGCCTAACAACATTGGATAAAGAAAGGTCGATGCTTCTAGTTTTGTCTTCTTTATTCTGAGCCAGATCATCAGTTCTACAAATGGAAAAGTAGGAAAAGAATCTTCCATTTCCTCCCCCATGAGTCAGCTATTCCCCCAGACTTTATCATCTTCAACTGTGTGGGGCCATGTTTTGTCTAAGTACCCTGATTAACAACCTAGGATTTAACCTTTATTTTTATCCCATCTCTTTTTTTGCAATCTGCAAAGTCTTGCAGATTCTCTTAAACACACCATGAGACAACTACTTCTGCCCCTTCCCATCTACAGTGCCCTCCTGTATGCGTTCCACCTCATGCCACCATCCACCCCCATTTGGAAGGTGTATGCTACATTAGGACATGATTGTCATCTTGCCTCTGTGTTAGCAAAGAGTCTTCTGCCTGGAAGTGATGCCATGCTCCAACTCTGTCACTAATTCCAAAGACCAGAAGAGCAGGTCACACCCTTCCATACTCAACCATCTCAGTGGCTCTTCCAGTATTTGTCAACCTCTTCAAGTGGCCCACTGAATCTTAAGAGGACATCCCCCTCTGTTAAAATTAGATAGAGCAGTTCATCCCTTCAGTCTTGAACAAGCACCTGACACACATTAAGCACACAGTGTCTCGGTGATAGCCTTTGTTATAAGTTTTTATTGTTGCTCCAGTCAATACCCTGAAAATGCATGCTTTCTGACGAGGTAAATGGAACAGGAAAGAGGCCTCATATCATTGTCTGGATCCTAAGAAACTTCTAGAAAGGAAGGTTAGATATTTTCACAGGAAAAGTAAAGTGAGTTTACAGACCCTCTTTTCTGCCTTAAAAGTAAATGTTGTTACTATTATTGCCACACCAATAGGCTAAGTGTCAAATGGAAATAAATGTTACAATTACAGTGCAAAATACATTTCTCACATATAAAAGAAAAGGCTTAAAAGCTTGATATATGTTGTTAAAAGTAGAAGCTAGGCCTGTCTGGTTTCTTGACCCCTTAAGTTTTTTCTATGACTTAGCAACAAGTACTTAAAGGCAGTTGGTGTTTATTTAAATTTTCAAGTCTTTTTACTAACCAGTGAAGAAGAGCTTCCAAAGATATGAGAAGAAAAAGAACAATGATAAATTGGTCACTGGATAAATGACCCAGGAACTGGATCGTTAGACTTGACCCCATTAAATCTACCTTTTCACATGTATCAGCCCCAAGGCTTCAGGCCCAATGGGGTTCAAGGATGGACTCTTCTTTGAAAAATGGTACCTAGAGATATCCATCACAGAATTTCTTGTCTAATGCCAGGGTCCTGATTCACTGTTGTACAACATCCATTTTATGGAACATCACAAAGTCATTAAAATAAAACTAGCTAAGAAATGTTAAAACATGTTTAACAATGTTAAAGCCTTATGTTAGAAAATTAAAGGAGGCGGTCAAGGAAGCTTATGAATGACATGCATTAAGATGTTCCTCACACTAGTACTCATTAAACTCTTGCCTCAGGCCAGCATCGTTCCCAGTTGAGGGACAGGAGAAGGTCGAGGCAAAGCTCTGATCTATGGCACAATGCCCCTGAACCCTAAGGTCTTCCTATTGATCAAAAAAGTCCAGGATGAGAAACACCCCCAAAATATTAATAATATACAGAACTGCAGGCTCTCTCTCTGATCATCTAGATTTTACACTGTTTCTGGTGCCTTTTAAATAACCTGTTGTTTCTTCTAAAGTTTCCCTGGGAACTTTGAAAGGCAGCTGCTGTGGCCTCGCATCATCACACCCTCCCTCTCAGCGGGGTAAGAGCGGCCTCCACGCCTCGCATGGGTCATAAGGCTCAGTGTTCCCCGTAAGCTGAGACTCTCACCTCTGACCAGAAGGCTGTGGGTGGGCAGAGTGTTGTCCTTGGAGCTGTTGTTGTAACTCTTTTAGTCTGATAAACTAGCACTTAAGTGTTTCCCTTTTCTAAACCCCCAAATGACAAGTGTCTTTGTGGTGAGGTGATGGTTCAACTGTCACCGCCAACAGGAAGAGTCCTGGGAACACTTATTTTTAGTTTATGGTCTAAGCAAGTGCCAGATGGTGTGTTCAGGGACCTCGGGAAGCCCAACACTCCTGAATCTAAGCATGGACCTTTCACAGGAAAGGCGAGACTAGCAGAGAGGTCTCTGGGGATGACTGCCAGGTTTTCTCCAGAACAGCCACAGACATGGAGCTCTGATGCTGAGTGAGAAGACTGTGGTGTCCCTTCTACACAGCTTCATGCTGTTACACACATGCTCTACAAACAAAGGCATGTTGAGTCCATTTGGATCTATGTGGGCCCTGACAGCCGCAGGGAAGAAACTAACAATGAGGCAGAGTACATCCACAGCAACTGGAGCAGACATCTGCTACCAAGGCCTGTTCAGCCGCCTGCTCCCCTTCAGCTGGCACAGCCTGTATAGTTCATTAGCAGCTTCCCCTTGCCATACATGGGCTACCAAGCATGTTCCTTTCTGCTGCTGCATCGCATCAACTAGGGATGCAATCCTGAGTGGCTTGACCCATGGAGTCTGGCTAACCAAGACCTCCTAATTCATGTCCTATGCAAAACCAGGGTCTTCAGCTTCTTATTTGATTATATGAGCTACCCTCTAGTTTTCTAATATGTATGTATATACTGTATGGTGTGTGTAATTTTTATTTATTTACAAAAATTCACCAAAGCTTTACATAGAATCCAAGAACCCATGTGTGGTGGTTTGAATGAGAATGTCCCCAATAGACTCATATTTTTTAATGTCTGGCCCCCAGTTAGTGGAACTGTTTGGAAAGGATTAGGATGTGTGGTCATGTTGGAGTAGATATGGCCTTGTTGGAGGAGGTGATTCACTGGGAGTGGGCTGCAAGGTTTCAAAAGCCCATACCAGACCCAGTCTTTTCTGTCTGTCTGTCTGTCTTTCTGTCTGTCTGTCTGTCTCTCTCTGTCTCTCGGCTTGCTGACTGTGGATCAGAATGTAAAGCTCTCAGCTACTGCTCCATGCTGGCCTGCTTCCTGCCATGATGATCATGGACTAACCTTCTAAAACTGTAAGCAACCTCCAAATTAAAATGCATTTCTAAGAATTGCCTTGGCCACAGTGTCTCTTCACAGCAATAGGACAATAACAAGGCACCACCTAAAACGAGTCAACATATTTCACTATGTGATTCAATAGATGCCTGCTCTAGACAAATGGGTTCTCCTCCTCCTCAGACACTGTCCACTAAGGGGAAATAGAGTTTTCCTTCTGAAACAGGAACTGTGGTACAGTGGGTTGGATGACATCACTGGTGATTTTTTTCCTTCTCTTTTCCATGAATGCCAACTATTTACTAACTAGAAGTATCCAGGCAGCACTAACCTCAGAGGCACACCCCAGAAGAAGGGTCAAATGATGCTCCACTGCCTCAAGCCCCTGTGGATCCAGGATCTGCTCATCCCAAGGTTTCCCAGCTATGAACTAGACTCTGTCAATGGCCCCTCAAAAGAGTCTCACAACCCCTGACAGAGGAGCCCCAGACTCCATGAGGTATTCCATGTAAAAAGCAACATTCTCAATGGAACTAGGTTTTGTCAAAGGCAGAATTGTAAGAACTAGCTGCATATAACACAACATGGTCCCTTAGGCCAGTCCCATGAAAATAGCAGAAACCTAAATGCTAAGAGGATGGAGGATGACATTACTGCCCCACTGTCACTGTTCCTGGTACTTCATAAAATACTGCGTTTGGATCATCACCAGACTCATATTTTGTAACCCAACCAAGGTGATGGCATTAGGAAGTGGTGATTTGGGGAAGGTGATTAAGCCACGAGGGCTTGTTTTAGTGAATGGGATTAGTGAACGTGCTGGCTGGTTTTGTCAACTTGCCACAGCCTGGAATAATATGGGAAGAGAGTCTCAACTGAGGAACTGCCTAGATCAGGTTGGCCCGTGGATGTGTCTGTGGGGGATTTTCTTGCTTGTTGACTGATCTGGGCGTGTCCAATCCACTGTGTCTGGCACTGTTCTCTGGCAGGTAGACTCAGCGAAGAAAACGAGTTGAACATGAGCAAGCAGTCAGCACGGGTGCATTTGTCTCTTTCTGCTCTTGACTCTAGATGCGATGTGACTACTGCTTGAGTTCTTATGTAGACTCAGTGATGGATGTCTTAGTTAGGGTTACAGTTGCTTTATTGAAACACCAAAGCAACTTTGGAAGAAAGGAATTCTTTCACTCACAGTTCCATATAACAGTTCATCATCAAAAGCAGTGAGGACAGGAACTCAGGCAGGGCAGGAACCTTGTAACACTAATCTTAAAAGGTATTGTAATAAAATACCCAGACCCAGATATTGGGGTGAAAGCAGAGTAAGCCAGCCACAAGTTCTTACCTCCATGAAATCCTCAGTCTGAAGAGAGCGAGTTCCTGTCTCCTCACACCTTATATACCTTTCTCTGCCCAGACATCACTTCCTGGGATTAAAGGTGCATGTACTTCACAGTACTGGGATTAAAGGTGTCTGCCACCACAGCCTGGCTCTGTTTCCAGTGTGGCCTTGAACTCACAGAGATCCAGATGGATCTCTGCCTCCCAAATGACAGGATTAAGGGTGTGTGCCACCACTGTCTGACCTCTATGTCTACTCTAGTGGCTGGTCTGTCCACTGATCCTCTGGCAAGTTTGTTAGAGAGTATACAACGTATCACCACAGAACCTGGAGGCAGGTGCTGATGCAGAGGCCATGGAGGGGTGCTGCTTACTGGCTTGCTCAGCCTGCTTTCTTATAGAACCCAGGACCACCAGCCCAGGGGTGGCACCACCCACAATGAGCTGGGCTCTCTCCCATCAAACACTAATTAAGAAAATGCCCTATGGACCTGCCTACAGCCCCATCGCTCTTTGTTTGTTTTGGTTTGTTTGTTTTTCAAGACAGGGTTTCTTTTTGCAGCCCTGACTATCCTGGAACTCACTCTGTAGACCAGGCTGGCCTCAAACTTGCAGACATCTGCTTGCCTCTGCCTCCTGAGTGCTGGGATTAAAGGTGTGTGCCACCACCACCTCCATCTAAAGCCCCATCGTATGAGGGGCATTTCCTTAATTGAGGTTTCCTCCTCTCAAATGAC
Organism: Peromyscus melanophrys; assembly: GCA_902168415.1. NCBI lineage: Eukaryota > Metazoa > Chordata > Mammalia > Rodentia > Cricetidae > Peromyscus > Peromyscus melanophrys. The sequence goes on along the minus strand of CABHPR010132224.1, from coordinate 19,544 downwards.
TTCAGTTTGTGTCAAGTTGACATAAAACTAGCCAGGACAATGGATCTGGAATTGCAAGCTACACAAACCTTTCCCTCTTCTACACTGGTCAGGATGTTTGTCACAGCAACAGAAATGAAATTACGACAGTGACCTTATAAAAGAGGCTCCAGGGAGCTGCCTTGCTGCTCCTGTCACGTGAGGGTACAGTGAGAAGAAGGTGCCATCTATGAGAACGTGGGTGCTCACCAGATCCTGAACCAATTGGTGCCTTGATCTTGAGCTTCTTCCCAACCCCCAAGACCAAGAGAACTAAATTTCTGTTGTTCATCAACTGCCCAGTCTGTGATGTTACATTATAGTATCTCAAATATACTAAGAGAATGGATAGTATGGCATATCTTCATAATATACATTTATTTTCAAGACATCACTTACTTATTTTGATACATACCAGAATCTAGAAAGACAGGAAGGCCTGATCACATTAGTTCTATTTGGGGATGTGGAAACAGTCATGCATGTCAGTAGGAGTATCTTAAGTCCTGTGGTATGGTTACCTGAGTAACAATGATAATCACAGTGTGAATTTATCAGATATCTGTCTCCCAGAATCCCATCAGGTCACAACAATAATAATCTTTATTGAATCTTCCCTTAAAAGCATCAAATTTACTGAAGTAGATGCAACTGTGCATATTTTAAAGTTCAAAAAGAAAAAGTTTGAGTGTCAAAATGATTAAGGAACTTTACCTCATAAGTGCAAGAGGCAGAGCCAGGATGTGAAGCCGCTCCACCTCCAGAGTCTAGACTAGACTAGTACTCTCGATCTCCATCAGAACATTTGGAAGAAAAACTTCACTAGAATAAATTAACAAAACTCCCAGGCCTCATTCTGGTTCTCATCTGACTCCCTACTTGCAACTTGTTTTCATCTGAGGGTAAGTGTCTCAGCTCCACTAAGAGTGAAAGTGGTTCCTCACTTACCTTTCCATCTTGGAAGGGAAAGGGGGAAGGACTCCAAGGAAGAGGGCGTCCAAGTCCAGCCCACAGGTCCAGATGGCTTAAGGACTTGAATAAACACCCAGCCCTGAGAGACTAACAGAAACCCTAGACTGGGTGGGTGACCTCCCCTGAGTGCATGGAGACAGCAAAAGCAGCAGCCTGGGAAATGACAAGGAGCTAAGAAATCCGCTGAAACTAGGCCTGACTTCCTCCTGCCCTGTTCATCCTGCCAGCACAGTCCCCCAACACTGCAGATATGAGAATGTGACAGGAAACCCAAGAGTTGAGGCTTGCAACTTATTTTCAAAGTAGTATGAGACAGCTGAGGAGAGAAGGCAGACAAACAGAAGATCAGAGGTTTGATAAAACTTGGCATCATTTGAATGATACCACAGACATCTGAAAAGGGCTTTGCTCACGAAGAACATGAGACTGAGTGATAAATTTAAAGACCATGGTCAAGGACAGCTTTTACCTCCTTCAGCACCTTTCCCCCTTCAGATGCACAACCCTCGACCATTACACATTTCTACTGCTGGGTCTTCCAGGAGTCCCACGTAAACTCTGTCCTGCCTGACCAAGTCACTGGGCTACTTTGTTTTTATTTAAAAGGGATCTGTGCTGCTTAGTTTCTTGTCAACTTGACATAAGCTAGGCTCATCTGAGAAGAGGTGAACTCAGTTGTGAAAATGCCTCCATTAGATTGGTCTGCAGGCAAGCTTGTGGGGCATTTTCTTGACTAAGATTAATTTGGGAGGGCCCAGCCCACTGTGGGTGGTGCCACCACTGGGCTGATGGTCCTGGATTGTATAAGAAAGCAGGCTGAGCAAGCCAGGAGGAGCAAACCAATCAACAGTGTTCCTTTATGACCTCTGCTTGAGTTCCTGCTTCTAGGTTCCTGCCTTGACTTCTCTTCATTAAGGACTGTAGCTGTAAGCTGAAATAAACCCTTTCCTCCCCAAGTGTTTTGGTCATGGTGTTTATCACAGCAATAGAGACCTCATTGGCATAGGATCTTATATATCCCCCATGTTTGTTCCCTTCCATGTTTTAGTGACTGATAAAAATGAACTGATTCATAACTTAGATGCTACTGATCATAAATGGCTTAATAAACCAGCATTCTCAGAGAACTTTGCAGTTTGCCCCAATAGTAAATGGGATTTTGTGGCACTCTGGGGAGCCTGGAAAGATGAAGATGTTTAATGCTCACCTTTATCCCAGTCTCCTCAACTCTTACAGACCTGTGTGTCTCTTTGGCATTTAGCTACTAGTGGGTGATGCTTTTGTAGTTCCCCACATAAGCTCTGGCAATGATGTAGTCGTTTCTTGAAGTAGACATGTCATAGAATCAAAGCAACCTGGACTGATGGTTCACCAAGTGGGGAACAGGTGTCCTAGAGATCATCCAGAGCCTCAGTAAAGTCTGGGTGACACAGTAATAAAGTTCCTTTATGTTAACCCACTAACATTTGTGATAGTTCTCATAGAAACACAGTCTAGCATATCCTGACACATAAACCTAGTGTGCTGGTTAGTCTTTGTCAGCTTGGCAACGGCTAGCATCATCTGGGGAGAGAAGCTCAATTGTGAAAATGCTTCACTCAGATTGTCCTCCAGACAAATCCGTGGGGGGCATTTTCTTGATTAGCGATGGATGTGGGTGGCCCAGCCCACTGGTGGCAGTGCGACCCCTGGGCAAATGGTCTTGGGCAAATAAGAAAAAAGGCTGAGCAACTCAAGGGGAGCAAGCCAGTAAGTAGTACTCCTCCATGGTCTCTGCATCAGTTCCTGTCTCCAGGTTCCTGCTTGAGTTCCTGCCCTGACATCCCTTAGTGATGGACTGTTTACCTGGAAGTGTAAGCCAAATGAGCCATTTCCTCCCCTACTTGTTTTTGGTCATGTTTATCACAGCAACAGAAACACCTAGCAACCTTGACATAATGAAATGTGCCACATATTTGTTATATGGCTTTGAAGAAGTTTTTAGGCTTTTCCAGATTGACTCTCAGTGTCTTCCTCTGTGGGACAAGGTCATTGATCTCTTCCAAGATTCTATATAGCAGCAACCCAAACCTATAGGTACCTACTTTCTAGAAAGCTATTGTATGCTTAGAAAAAGCACTTTCCCCAAAACAAATGGGTCTATTTGACACAAGCTAAACATCTATTACCTAATTCTCCCTCTGCACAGAAGGATCAAGATTGCACATTTCCAGTTAATATGCACACATTTTACATTTGAGATTGTATTAAAGGGACATGTGACATCTCACTGTATTCTATAATTGGTCATTCTAGTACCTCTCAGCTTTGAAATGGTCAAATGAGAGCTATTCAGTATGGGAATCAGGCAGTTCTTTCTCAAAGTTATTGGTTATTTATTTACTTCCTTATTTATTATGTTTTTGGGAAATCTTCAGTTACTGTATGAAGACAAGAAGGTGGCATCATCTAAATTAGTGGTTTACAGTTCTCTTAAATTGAGACTTCCTTCCACACGTGTGTGTGTGTGTGTGTGTGTGTGTGTGTGTGTGTGTGTGTGTGTTATACCAGTGTCTACTGTTTAAAGATGCGCTACTTAAAAAGTAGGTGAATTGTGTTTCATATATTTTTAAATGGCACATAAATTATTCAATGTGTTTAGACATGTTATGTATGCAGGCTGTAGGCAATATTGGGGATGTGTGTGTGTGTAAATAAATATATATATATTTATTTATCTCCTAACAGTAACCCTCAGCTATCCTAGAGCCTATTCATAACCACCAGCTAGGAGAGTGAACTTAAGAAATCTAATTAAAAACAAAATGAAAACCCACCGAATCCTACATTTTGTTTCCATTTCCTCCCCTTTATATCCAACCTCTTGATTTCCAGGAAGCAGATGCTAAAACACAATTAGGAGTACAAAAATAATATTGGAGTAGAGAAACATCTTTGGAAAAATCTGTGCTGGATTGGGTGTGGAGGAGCCGTGCAATCATGATGTAGTCTGTTAGCCCAATAGGACTGTATTGGAGGTAAGTCCTCATTAGACATAAGAGACCATTGGCTGGGGCCTCTCTGAGTGGGCTGTTTTGAGATCAAGGGCTGGTAACAAAGGAGGCTCCCTGACTACCTCATCACAGCTACTCTGTGGACAGTAACTGGAGGAGGATCTGAGTAATGCCTCCATTTGCCACACCCCACATTTCCTCCTAATTCCATAAGGCAATTTGTCCCACTAAGGTTATGAAGACATTAAACCCTATAAATGACAGTATGAAGTTTCCTTGAGAAATAGGCTATCCTCGATCCTGGTGGAAACATAATTGAATTGACTAATGGAAGGTGCTCCCAGGCTATGGCACTGTGTTTAGTTTGAGTAGAATCTCCTTCTGCGGAGGGATCTAAGAGTACATCTGAAACAAGATCAGAGAAGGGCTTGCTGCAGGAGGCTGGCTACACTCTATGACCTGTTCTATATAGTCTTGAGTACTGATGACTCCATTGAGGCAGCCAACTGTGCTGGAAAAAAAAGAAAAAAGAAAAACCAAAATAGTAGAGAGCAAGAAAAGGCCTGGGGAAGATGGCATGGAGGGAGACGAGCTGCCCCGAGTCATGCTTGAGCTGCTGAGCCCTTCTCTTAGTCTAGGCAGTGAGAGTGGGTTAAGCACATGACACACGTAAGAGGCTGGGATGGGTCTAGCTGGTGACAGATGTCTGAGAAATCTAATCTGAGAACCAGGCCGTATCTTTTTACTGTTGTTTTGTTATGTTTGTGTTTGTTGTTTTGTTTTGCTTTTGTTGTTTTTTTAAGATACGATGTCTCTGTGTAGCCCTGACTGTCCTGGAATTCACTCTGTAGACCAGGATGGCCTTGAACTCACAGATCCACCTGTTCTTCCCGAGTGCTGGGATTAAAGGCGTGCACCACTACCGCCCGGGCCAAACCAGGCCATATCTCATTTTTTGATTTGAAACACGGAACCAGTTACTCTCCAAAGATGCATCTTCGGGAAGCGACCACAGTAGTTTCCAAACAGCAGAGCAGAGAACAAAGGAAACACAGAGGCAGGCCCATCCTTACCCCACACTCAGCCTCTTCATTTGTCTCTCACATCAGAAGTTTAGGTAAAACTACATCAAAGAAAGGTGAGGGCCAGATGAACGGATAAATCCAGTTCCTAGTTCACATCTGAACCTGACTAAGAATCTCACAGGAGTTTATGCTTCTAGGAGAGCTACTACTCAGTATGAGGACAGATAGATGACAGAGGGGAGGGGGAGAGGAGGAAGAGAAAGGATAGATAACATACATTTATCAATATACTGATATATGATGGACACTACAACATCTATACAAATAGATAATAGAAAAGGATAAGATAAAAACTAAGTATAATTTTAAAAAAGCGCTGGTTCTTTTTCTTCTGTCAAAGGGTCATCTTGACTTATTCTTTGTGAATGGCCACTCCTCCATTGGTGGGTTCTCATAGTCTTTCTTGTGATAAAAAGGATGTTAGTAAATGAAGCAATTACCTCACATCTTGTACATTATGAATCCATCTCACCACGTTTTTCCAGCTTCAGACCCTCTAAGATGGTGGTATTCCCCACCCTCACCTGTGAACAGAGGATGAGGCATGGGGATAGAGTGAGTAGATTGTAGTTGATTACTAAGCTGGAAAGAGAAGGAATAAAGGCCTTCTCCCAAAACATATGGGTTCTTTCCCCAGCTTCCTTTTAAACACAAATGAAATCCAGTTTACAGATAGGTGAAATTTCCAAGCTGAATCCAAATTACTTGCCAGTGTTTGAAATTACCCAGGAGACTTGCTGACAGTTGGTTGAGGAAATGCTACACAGTTCAATGTTGAAAAATAGTCATTAAAACAAAGCCATTGCTGTCTGGGAAAAGAACTAGTGAGGGACCTGTCCAAGGGCATCACTCTCAAGCAGGGTGAACAGTTATTTCAAGTTCCGAACAAGCAAAAGTGAAGATTGCCAACAGCCAGGAAATAAGGAAGTCCGAGACAGAAACCAGACGTGTTGGTGTCACTGCTGTGACTCAGCTTCTATTCTGACAGCTGATAAATAAAGAACAGTTTCCAGGTAAGCTATGTTTGGTTAAGCCCTAAACTCGGACATTAAGTATAGCCCTAAGGCTACCAAAACAGCATCACTCTAAGCCACAATCATTTCGCATGTGTTGGAAAGAAAGAAAGAAAAAAAGAAATGAAAATTGGAAGCATGACAATAGGGGATGAACACCCATGGGCTTCCCACACATCCCACAAATGGCCCTCTGCTCTCAGAGTGACCCAGAGTTCTTTGTTTCAACAGCTCTTCCTGCCTCAAGAAACCCACTTTCAGAACTATTTCCCCAGTGTGTTTCCCCAACCTTTCCTTCACTCACTTCTTTCTCCCCCACTTTCTTCTTCTAAGTTCCCATGGGCCAATCTGTCTTTCCAACCCCACCCCACATGCATGTATAGACTTTGTCCAAAGCCTCCCCGTGAGTGATATCTTTTTCTGGGGGCAGTAAGCACTGACTCACCGCCTCCTTCCTACCACAGTTTCCAAAACACTGTTATTGCACCCTTGTCTCTATGCAGATCTCAGGCAGCCTGGGCCACCATGTATGCAAACAGCTCTTACTGGGAAATCCCTCCGTGTCTTCCAAACACTCTCTTATTTTTTAATTGGGAATTTCATACATGTGTACATCATGTATATAATGCAGTGTGATCGTGTTCACCCACACATACACACCATCCTCTCTTGTCTCTTTCCCACTCCAGCTGACTCTCATCTGCCCAACTAATCCCTTCCCTACTTGCTCATCTTTGTTGTTTGTGCAGGTCTCAAGGAGGTAGCCATACTGCTGTGAGCTCATGATGTACAACAGCCATGTCACACCCAGAATCCTTTATAGCACTCCTCTCCATTCTCCAGCTCTTACAATTTTTTCATGGCAAATTCTGCAACGTTCCCTGGGCCCTGGAGTGGATGATACGGAAGTTCCATGTAGAGCTGAGCACTCATCAGTTACTTGGTCTCAGCGCTTTGACTAGTTATAAGTCTCTGAATTAGCGACTGTCCCCTGGGAGGTGGTGGCAGCTTCTTTGACTCTGGCTGAAAGCAGCATTAGTGTATGGGTATAAACATACATATTCGGAAGACAATTTGATGAGATGTCCACATAACGAAACATCAGAAGGATATGCCTCCTAGGACCTGTGACCTTCCTAGCCATAGGCTGTTGGTGGGGTTTACAGAGTGGCCTTCTTCTAATTCTTATGCTCCAATCCTCTGAAAAAAGCAGATCTTAAGGAATCCTTCTGTTCTTTCCTGCATCTTAAACTTTTGGCCAGCAAAGAAAAAAGCACTTTTGCCACTAAATTGAGGCTTCAAGTTCCTTAGAGAAATGGCATCAAAAAAGACAATGTGCCATGAATTCCATCTTCTCTTCACCACACAAGCAGGGGAAATGTTTCTGAAAGATGAGCTGAGGCTTTCTGTAAGTCAGGTAGCTGAGGTCTAGTCTTTTCCCTATGAAAAAGAGAAGAGATTTAAATGTGAGAAGTGTAAAGGGAAGGAAAATTCATATTTTGAATGGAGAGGACATAGTCAAACCATCATGTTAAATGTAAATAGATGCATGCCTTCTCTCATCAAATCCATCCAAGATCTACTCTTTAAGATCCGACAAAGTAAGGGTCACCAGCTTGACGCTGATGTCTTGTGAATGAGGAAGACGCTTTTCAGCAAGATCAATCAGGTTCTTTCCCTAACTGTTCCCAAATTCTTACCTGTGTTTGCTCTAGTTGGGTCTTCCAACCCCCAGACACTCTTTTCTCTGGGCTGATTCTTCAGGGACCTCCCGGACTGGTAAATCAATCTCCTGGTGACTCGGAATGAGCTTCCAATATTCTCCTGCATCCATGTGTCTCTGTTCAAGACCCAACTAGCTCTCTCTGATTTCCAGTGAGGACCCCTGCGTGCTCTCAGCTTTCACATCTGTCGAGCCTTATGTATGTGGCCCTTGAACTTGAATGCAGCAGGGAGTATACTGTCTTCACAACTCTGCGGAAGGTGGTGAGCCGTTCTGCCACAGCCTTCCATAAGGAATGCATTGAGAACTTCTTCAGTTGATCACACATGACTTTTGAGGGGAGGGGGATGCTTTCTACTCTTCTGGAGCCAATCCATGGTGAGGTTTGGTTTTTAGTGAAAACAGTCTCTGTAGGATTTAGTAAAGGATTCCTATTCATACCTATCACAAGGCCACTGAAATAGAATAAGCAGAACAAGAGCACATGGAGCGGTCCCCTGTGAACTGAAACAGGTTTATCTGAAATGATGCTTATGTGGATACCAACCAGGTCTCAAAGAACCTGCCTTCTGCTTGCCTTCCATGTGATTTCTGAATGGTGCCCTGCGGGTCACCTCAGGTCTTCCTTCCCAAGCATCCAATCCCATTCAAAAAATGAGCTTCTGATTCCAGGCAGTTTCTCAGCAGTACAGGGGCATTCCAAGGGTGACCCATAAACATTGTGCAAGCCCTGTCTAGACAATCACAATGATTGAGTAACCAGAGACAAACCCTTCTTCTGATGCCTTTCTTCCAGAACATTCAAATGAGACAGAGCTTAGAAAATCAAAATATCCAGGACCCTATTCCCCTCCATATAGCAAGATATATTTCAGATAATGCAGAATTTCTTATGTTAAATAAGATCATAGGCTCTTACTTAAATGGAATATGAAATACACAAATAATGCCTAACATCACTACCAATATATGCATCTACCTGGGCAGGAAACTCAAAAATGAATCAAATTTTTCTCAAGAAACATTTTTCTGGCAGGGTATGCTGGCACATCTCTATCATATCAGCATTCAAGAGGCAAAAACAGAAAACAGGAAAATCATTAAAACTTTGGAGCCAGCCTGGGCTACACAGCAAATAGAGGCCCCTCCGAGCTACAGAACCTGCATCAAGGGGATGCATCAAGGGATGCATCAAGGGATGCATCAAGGGGAGGAAGGAGGGGGAAGAGGAATTTCATTCCTTTACTCAATTAGCATTATTTCTGTGGCCGTGCAAGTCTGTAGATACACAATCCTTAATGTCCATACTCCTCTTCCCTCCTTAGAGAACATAGATCTCGGGGCTCTTCACTAACCCACTCTTCAAAACACAATAGTTACTCGCATGCCATATACCATCGAGTATATCTAGTGCTCTAAGTGGAATCCTAGGGAGGGTTAATTCACCTCATTCACCCAGTGTGTATAAGCACCAGCTAGAGAAATCAACTGTAGCTTAAGTAAATAAAAATAAAATAAAGAGGGCCAGAGAGATGGTTCAGCAGGCAAAGGCACTTGCTGACAAGCCTGGGAACCTATGTAATCCCTAGAATATGTATGGTTGAGGGAGAGAAATGACTCCCACAAGTTATCCTCTGACTTCCACACATGGGTCACAGAACACACAAACACAGACACACAAATAAATACAATAACTTTTGAAAGGGAAATTATTGGACTAACTTAGGGAAACACACAGAACCAACACTAAACCAGATGAGTGAAGCAGATGTGTGTGCATGTAGAGCATTCGGAGCTGTGAGGGACAACGTGTAAGATCAACGTTGTTTCTCAGGAAGGCCTTGTCTAAGGCCTGCTACAGGTGTCTCCATGGCTACAGCCATGGCCTCTGCTGCTGTCACCACCACCACTGCCCAGACTGTTGCTGTGATGGGCCCGTCTCGATGCACACTCCCAGCCTGGGTCCCATGCAAAACGTTTCAGGTCCCGTACAGAAGCATCTTACTGGACAAGCTCACAAGCCCAGGCTGCCAGAACTCTGAAGGGAGGAGTTCCCCTTTTGTGACTTCATAAAAGGAGGTGGACCAGGAGGTTCTACCTACAAAAAGCTCAATAATTTGAGGAACTCCTTCCAAAGAGGGGGTTGGATGATGGAGAGCCAAAAAACGAAAGTACCCACCACATATTATAATCTTGCCCCCAAAGCCAACTCCACTCTTCATTCCCTGTGTAACTGGTCTAACTCCTACCCTCTTTTTAAAAGTCAAATGTTGCACATAAAAAGGGGCCTTAGCTCAAAGGACGTGGTTTTGAGTTAGATAGTCCTCACTTCATCCATGATTTGGTCTTCTTTGGCCAACTCTGTCACAGTAAATATACCATTTCTTCTTACATCTATGTGTTTCTCAATAAATAGGTGTTTGTATATTTCTTCCAAGAAAAAAACTGGCTCACAAAATACAATGTATTTTAAAAACTATAATAAAAAGTATTTTTGGCCACCTGAAATGCTCTTATTTTCTATGTCACTCTTCTTAAACCATGGGTTATAACTTTATACGAAGTCATGTAACTGAATGTAGGAGGTCGTGAAAAATCTTGCAGGAGTCAAAGGTTTCTGAACATGTCACAAACAAAAGTTAATTCAAAACCAAACACACTGTGAATCTGTGGTGTTTCTGACAATGCTGACCCATAGTGCATCCTGTGACTTCTCTTGGTTCTGAACACCCAACGTGCACACTTTATAGTGTGTAGGCCATCACACCACACAATGCCAAACAAGCACTGAAAAGCCCTGGCACAGATTCAAGACATTTGTACGTAATGAAGGCTTCTCCTAGTATCATTTCTGATCTTATAGAAATGCAATGGTTTAGATACGAAAAACAAAGACTTCATGCTGCCCTCCCATTATTCTTCAGCATATAATATCAGATTCATATAATTGAATTAGGATGTTTGGCTTCTTAAGGATTTCTGTTTGAATCCCTGACTTGAGATTTATTTTATAAAAAAAGAAATCATTAAATTAATTTTGATTGGGATTTGGATAGGATTTTCAACAATTTCTAAAATGACTCTGAGTATTTTTCTGCCAGTTTATACCACACATTCATGGAGCTACATTACCATACCATACAATGATAATGTACAAACAGTACATTATCAGGTTGTAATTGTACAACCAAAATATGAATAAACTGTGAAGAACACTGATATTGCTCTATGTCCTGCAGCATCAATTTCATCCAAGATATAATTCTTTATGCAAAAATAAACAAGCATGTCCATCTCATTAGCACATACATTTTTCATTCATCTTTAGTAAATAGTAAAATTTTATGCATATGAAATAATTGCTTTTAATATGCATTTCTTTATGATTTACTGTCAGTATGTGATTTATATACCTATTTTATATACCTATACACCTGGCCTTACACAAAAATTTCTTGGGCCAAAAGATGTCACAAGTGGAAAACAATTGGATGACCAGAACTCTCAAAACATCCATGGTAGGGGAGGCAGACAAGCAAGATAAATCAGCCTGGCATCTTGTATTTTCTTGGTGGGTCAAGGGAGTCTTTTGCAAACAAGTGAACATTTTGGAAACACTCCAATATGTTAGCTGATATCCAGGTCTTAAGCATGGCTAATGTGTATTTCTAACAAGCAAGAACCAGTCAGGAAAGGGGTCTGCAGTCAGAGGGTGGCAGGTGGCTGAGGCAGGTCCACAATGGGCAGATCCCAGGAAGGGCCCTGGCAGCTGTCTGCTGGTTGGTGAGTGCAAAACAACATCAGAGAAACCACACTTGGTGATACAGGGTTGGGCTGAGGTCAGGGGACCAAGTTGGGCTATCACCTGTAGCTATGACTTCTGCTGACAATGGCCTTTTGAGAGGGAAGCAAGAATGGTCTTTCTACATTTCATAGAACCCAGAACACCCACAAGAAAAGCCCTGAATCCTCACCTACAAAGAAAACACTGGCAGAAGCTATGTTTTCAAATGAGCCTTTAAAACAATAAGGTGGGGGCAGAAGGCTGATTTCTGTGTGAATCCAACTCTTCCATTAACTAATGGCGTGACAGTGGACAAGCCAAATTTTTCAGGGCCTCAATGTCCTTCCAAAAACTGAGAAGGTTGGGCTACATATTTCCAGAGGATTTTGAGCTTCAGAAATGCCCAGATTATTAGCACATAGGAATATCTGCACGTACACACATCAGGATGATACATTGTAAGAGCAAAGTTACAGTAACAATGGCCATGGCCCTCTCTTCTTCTTAAGCTGGCTCTGGGGAGGGAACACTTCCTCAGAAACCACAACTGTTGAAACTACTCCAAGGGACTGACACTTAATTCCTGTTTCCTAATCTCCTGCCTGGGGAGCCCAGCAGGACTGATAATGGGGGTACTTCCCCCAGATTCCAACCACAAACTGAAAAGGGGAAAACCACACTACCCAAGACCCTTCCAGCAGAAGGTAACTGTGGCCAGAAACAAGAAGCCTGCCTGTGGCTATCGGGTTCACAGCTCTGGCTTAGGGATGCATGGGGTTACCCAGCAAGAATTTCCAATTTTCCCAGGGTAAACTACGCTAGCTCCGATGAAATCTTGGCTGTGGCTAGCTTCCCCTCTACTCACATCCTTCTTCCCAACACTGCATTCCATCAACAAGTGGACTTTTCATAAATCTCTGAAAAATTTTCCCACTCAAAGTTCTAAGTGCCATACAATCTTCAAATCCTTCAATGAGTGACTTTCTGAACATCCATGCACCAAGCTCTGTGCAATGGGTCTGAAACCCCATGGCTAAACAAGACTGAACATGATCAAGCCCTATGGGACTTCATAGTCTAGTATGGGAGGCTAAATACATATAAAGAAAAGCAAATGCGACTATTAACTCTAATGGAGAGGGTATAAGAAGAAATAGGATGCACTGTTGATGGAGAATAAAGAGATCGGTGCAAAGGGAAACATTTTTGTGTGGTGATTAGAAAAAGTTTGCCCATGGCCCTGATGCTAAAGCTGAGACCTGAGGATGTCCAGGAGCCAGTTTTACAAAATGAAGCTGGGACAATTGTAGCATCCAGAGTGCCTGTTTGAACAGAAGAGGAGGCAGCCTGTTTCCTAGATGAGGGAAGACAGGTTGGTAGAAAGCTCAACTGATTCCTAGAACTGAACAAAGTCCTCTCTCAGTGAAGCGAAAAAGTGGGATGAGAGAGGCAAATCTGACAGAATCACACAAAGATCAGTGGAAATCTCGTTTTCCCATAAACATTTTCCTCCTAAGTTCAATAGGAAAACATTAAGCATTTCAAACAGGGGAGTGTAGCACGAATCTTAACAGGTCTTATTAATAAAAACAAACCTGGAGCTGGGTATTGGGGTGAATGCTGGAAGATCAGAGAGGCAGAACAAACCACAGCCACTTCACCTTGCCAATTCCTCAGCTGATCCTGTTTCCTCAGACTGGATGCCTCTCAGTTGAACTATGCTGCTCAAAAGCCTAAAAGCTTAACCAGCTCTAGTTCCTGGTCCTCACGCCTTATATCCCTTTCTACTTTCTGCCATCACTTCCTGGGATAAAAGGCGTGAATCACCATGCCTGGCTGTTTCCAGTATGGCTTTGAATTCACAGAGATCCGCATGGATCTCTGCCTCTGGAATGCTAGGATTAAAGGCACGTGTACCACTATTTTCTGGCCTCTATATCTAGTGGCTGTTCCATTCTCTGACCCCAGATAAGTTTATTAGGGTGCACAATATTTTGAGGAACACAATACCACCACAGGGGAGCAATATAGTCTTATTTCTATTTTCTATTTATTTTATGGACAATAAAGTAACAATTGGAATAAGTGTGGAAGGTTGGGTAGAGAACCAGAGTGTAAGTCAGGGAAGAGATGATGGAGGCTTGGACAGGTCTCAGTCCATGTTTTATGCTGTGAAGAAACACCGTAACCAAGGCAACTCTTTTTTTGTTTTTTTTTTTGTTTTTTTTTGTTTTTTGAGACAGAGTTTCTCTGTGTAGCTTTGCGCCTTTCCTGGAGCTCACTTGGTAGCCCAGGCTGGCCTCGAACTCACAGAGATCCGCCTGCCTCTGCCTCCCGAGTGCTGGGATTAAAGGCGTGCGCCACCAATGCCCAGCCCAAGGCAACTTTTATAGTAAACAACTAATGGGGCCTTGCTTACAGTATCAGAGGTTTAGATCATTGTCATGTCTGGAAGCATGGCGACACACGGGCAGACATGGTGCTGGAGAAGTAGCTGAGAGTTCTACATCTGAATCCACATTGTAGCAGGAGAAGAGAGAGCTGACAAGGCCACACCTCCTAATCCTTCTCAAGTAGTACCATTCCTTGATGATTCTTTATTCAAATCACAACAGTTAGTGAGTCTCAATTCTCCAGGTGATCCTTGGCAATGTCTGGAGAAAAAACAAATAAACAAACAAACAAACAAAAAACCCAAGCCAAACCAAACCAAACCAAACAAAAAACCCAAAAACTTTGATGGGCATAGATGGCAGGTACTATTGGCATCTACTATGTAGAGGTCATACACAACAGGGTCCCTCCCAAATAATTAACTGATCTAAAATGCCAATCATGTTAAGGTTGGAGAACTCTGGACTGAGGAATGACAGAAGAAATGGAAGGAACATTGAATTCAAGGTGCATTGGGAGGCTGAAATGGTCAGGAAATTCAGAGAGCTTAAATGAGGACAGTGGGGTTGGGAGGCAAACAAAGGCTGATATTCTGATTTCTGTCTTGAGAAACGGGCAGGAAAGCAGGACTATGCCTTCATTTGCCATCTGATACACTGAATCGGTTGCTTAGTCAATTGCTTGGTCTCAAATTCTAGATCTATTTATCAATTGTGGGTTTCAAGGTAGAGCACCACAAAAGCCAGGCTGATGCTGAAGCAGGAGAATCACAAGACTGAAGTTAGACTGGGCTGTATAGAAAGATCGTTGAGGGTGTGGGATAGGAGAATCCTGCTATGACTCCGATACATCATCCACAAAATAGGGATCAAAACTGATGTAGGGGCTGGTGAGATAGATCATCAGGTACAAGTGCTTCCCTTGAAAGCCCAGTGGCCTGAGTTCAATTCCCAGAACTCACGGCAATGGGGAGAAAGAACCAACAACTCTCAAAAGTTGTCTCTTGACCTTTACCCATGCTCTGTGACAGCTGTGCACCTGTGGTCAACACATACACACACACACACACACACACACACACACACACAATAATAATAATAATAATAATAATAATAATAATAATAATAATAGTAAATAATACAAGATCAATTATGCAATCATGTCAAATAGGGCATGCGGTATGTACCTGGTTACTTTTCTTGATTCTTTTTCTTCTTATTGTTGCTGTTATTAGTTGAGCAAGCCTCTTAACACCTATCAGATAATTCAGACATGAACTTGGCTTGAAAGCCATGAACATAAAGGTGACAGATAGGATTTAAAACTTTAGCATTCAGGCATAGACAGTGGAGAGACGTCCAGACTTGAATCTTGTGTGTTCTATTAGCAAATCAAAGGAATGAGAACAAACAACAAGGGGACTGAGGGGGAGCAAGTAGTGAAGAAAGGAGGAAATGTCCAAAGAACAGTAGGCACCCAAAAGTAGGTATCTAAGAGGAGATGCTGTATAGGGCTGGGTGGAAAGAAGATGAAACATTTCCCTTGAATTTCAAGATCACTGATAACTTTTCTCATTCCAGTTAAGAGATGGGAATATAAAACTAATTTAGAAAAAAATAAAAAATTAGTGGGTGATGATAATGGGTGATAGATGGGATTCTCATACAAAGAAAGTATGGGAATTTAAAAAAATGAATTTGGCTGAGATGAGGAAACTTGTTGAAGACTGATAACAGGGATGGTATTTCTTTCTGTTTTGTTTTTTCAAGATAATGTTATTATGTACTGTGTGCATATGGTTGGGAATACTATAATAGAAAGAAAAAATAGAGATCCAGGAGGAAGAGGGAGTGAGTAAGGTACCAAAGTACTTTGGAAGATCAGAGTAGATAGGAGAGATGGCCAGTCATTTGTTGGGGGACTGTGCTTTACAACAGGAGGCTAGTAGACAGCAAAGCCATGCACATTGACTTGTAGTTTTATCTTAAAAAAGTCACAGGAGGGTGTGTCTTCCCATTGTCATTTTCATAGTGAAGTGTGGAGTGAAGTATTGTTGGATGTAAGTAGAAAAATGCATTTATGTGTTTGAATACAGACATTCACCTTGGAAATTGGGGATGCTAGCTAGAAATGGTAGAATTGCTAGATGTCTTTTGAAACTTATAATTACGGATTTTAAGGAAATATGGTGAACTTCATTATTTTTTATTTTCAATTATGTATTTATGGGGCACGTGTGACATTGCAATACATATACAATGTATATATGTATTATATATTGTATTATATATACATGTGTTATATATCAGATTAGGGTAACTGGTCTCTGGTTTTCTCCTGCAATGACTAATTGTTCAGAAAGAAGAATTCCCATTGGACTCATAGAGAAGTTGGAGTCATGCTATGTCAATAGGACACAGGATGACACCATAAGGCTGAAGGTGTTTGCAGAACAGCGCTTATACCAGTGGGCCATGGGATCTAAGATGAGATGTGAATACAGGGCTGATGTGCAGGGGATCTGTCTTGTGTTAGATCTGGAGTGATGGAGGAGGAGAGAAGAAGGGTAAGAGACCAGAGAGAGTGGCCTCTACATCTACATTTTAGAGGTTATGCCTAGGGAGATGCAGCCACAGTATGGCCAGATGAGCTGGGGAGTGGAGTGGCATGGAGGAATAACCGTTATTGTTGATGGGTCAAGGAACTGAAAAGCTTGAACTGAACTTGGCTGGTTGTCTACCAGAAAGTGGAGTCATTGAGAATGACAGTGGTGTCTGGCCAACAGGGGAAAATAGAGGTTGAAGTCTTAAGATGTGACTAACAGGGAGGGGACTTTAGGCAGAGGAGACACAAGTGGGCAAGAACTGAGGCACAAGAAGCCGCTTCTTCCACCACCTGACCCTGAAGTCTGAGAGGTGTGAACAGGTAAACCACCAACTCAGAGACCAGAGGACAAGGTGCTAGACTCCAGCCATGTGTTCCCTGTTAGGGAGATGAGTGGGGTTCAGAGGGGACTCACTGACTCTTTTACCCTCATCTGTACAAGGCAATTACAGAACTCGAGGCCTGAGCCTGCTTGCTCCAAGCTTCACTTGCTCCTTCTTTCCCACCCTACTCCTCACTTCCAGTGAGAAGGGAGTATTTTCAGAAGTTTGCAGACAAAATAACCACAGAGCAGACTAATTAAGTGGTTCGAGTGATTTAAATGGAAGCCCAATCTTAGTGCCTGTGTGGATTAGGTGAAGTCTGCTTTTATGGAATGCACATTTTTCTGAAAGCATTCTGGAACCTCCAGCACACTCAAATGTGCTTTAAAACACACATTTAAGTTTTGTCTTAAATACTATGAGCTCAAAACACCTTACATGTTTTTATCAGTAAAGGAGGCTGTCCAACTGACCCAAAGTTGACTACTATGGCCTTCAAATCTGACATACATCCTTACACAACACAGATGCTCTCAAGGGATTCCTGGCAAGTGTCCAAATCAGGAATATCACCAGAATTACAAATGGAATAAAATGAGACACTGAAGAGGAAGTGACCTTTCCACAGTCACCATCCATAGGGGACAGAGACCATCTGTTGAGCTTGCACACTTAGCCATTGTCACATGGCCATATGCTGCAAGTATACAGCACATATACATTTATTGTTCCCTCCTCCAGAGCAGATATTACTGGACTATCATCGAACAGTCCAACAGAATTTAGTCACAAATCCATTGCTCTGGGAGCTCCTACCGGTTGATCAGTGTGGCCAGTAGAAAGGAAGTCTCTCTGCTGTTCATGCCCTAGACTTTTATTTCCTTTGTTTTCTCGGCTCTCTGTGACCTGTGTCTCTGCTTAACTACAGAGACCAGTTCAATCTTGATTCTGGCCTCTACATTGGGAAGATAATCTTGGTCTATTGCAAGTCTGAGATGGGCTGAAACTTAGTCCCAGACCCTTTTCCCCTTTCCCAGTCTCCTCTTCATCTGTCCTTCCCCATCATGAGCCAGCTCAGTGATCTAGTGTCAACTAATAGCCTGTTTCATCTCAGAGTCCTAAGCTGTGAGCTATCAGTGAGATCTTCAGTGTGGACGGTGTAGCAGCAGAACATCAGGCCTGGCCTCACATTCTAAAGACCTTGGTTGGAAACACACTACCTAATGATACTGAAGATGTCTCTTAAAATAGGAGAAAACAAAGGACACCTCCATTTCAGACAACTGAATTTGCAACACAGAAATTCTTTGAATTTTGGAAGGGAACCAGAATGTGTAATGAAGACAACGGGTTGGGGGATTGAAGATAAGTGAGGTGTTACTGATAGTATAATGCTGGAAAGTCACTTGACCTTGACCACGGTTGGTCTGTAAAAGATATCGGTTAATTTAAGACTTCTGGTCCTCAACAGTCCCAACATTCTGGGTCAAGTTTACTCTTATTTGAGGAACCCTGCCTATATCTGCAGTCTGGCAGTCACTGGCAGTACCACACAGGGACTTGCTAAGGTGCCTTTAGTTTCCATACATTATATGAATCTATCATTCCCTTTCTGCCTTGGTTTCCTCTTTTGCCCACTGCTCCTGGGGACCCAGGAGAGTTGACTCATTGGGTCTAATATCTTTCTCCACTTTCCCTTCCCCATCCCCAGCCATAGGGCAACAACATCTTCATGGTGTCCAAGTGCTTTGTAGGAGTTACACAGCTTAGACTAAAGCCAGAGGCAGGATAAGCAAACTGCCAGAGTAGCCAGGACCCAAGGAGGCTTGGAGGCTTGGAGGCTGCAAAGTTGCTGTGAAAAGTCCTAGAGACACCTCTCAAATTCTTGACTGTGTGTCAGACTCCTCCATATTCCCATGGCAGCAATACACATTTGCTAAATACTGAAGGTCTACAGAATACAGGACTGATCTAATCTGTCCCTAGAAGCCACTGAACTAGATGTAAACAATGGAGACAAGTTATAATGAGACATCCAATGAGGCAGCTCAAGGGAGCTAGCTCAGGAACTCACTTATCACATATAGCCCTGGCCTGACATTTGCTGAGCTTTGTCCCAGGAATTGGGATCTAGCCTTTTACAAGGACTATGGGAATTTGTAGAGAAGGAAGTAACCAAGTCATGGGCACCCACACTTACAATGAAGACACCTCTGGCACAAGAAGTTCAAACTTTCACCAGAAAAAGAATTTATTTTACCTTCACCACAAACACTTTCTCTGTAATTTTTCTCAGGGTGAGATGGTTGCTAATTTAGGCCCTTTACATGCTTTCCAACAGAGACCTAAAATTTTGGTTTTATTCTATAGTGTCCTGGGTCTAGATTCAAGAAGATTATGGGCTTTCAAATCTCAGCCCCAAGTCTGCCAAACTTTCTAAACCTTAGTCCCCCTATTTATTATTTTATTTTGTGTGTTTGCATTTTTTAGGGGCTGGGAATATGACTCACCCAGTGAAGTGCTTGATTCACAAGTGTGAGAACCTGAGTACTAATTCTAGAACATACAGAAAGCCAGACAAAGTGGCACATGCTTGTGATCCAAGAGCTAGGGAGATGAAGATAAGGGACTATTT
>CABHPR010132223.1:0-21193 GCA_902168415.1 Peromyscus melanophrys | reverse complement strand
CACACACACACACACACACACACACACACACACACACACACACACACCTTTCTGAAAATTCCTGCCACAAAAAGGAACAAAGTGTATGTATGGATATATATATATATATGTTTTTGAATTTATACACACACACACATATTATATTTATATAATTCAAAAACACCTTGAAGGGCCCTCATGCTCTCCCTGTGACAGAGAGCCTCCATTCTTGTCACACTGAAGAGCACATACTAGGGACCACGTGTCTAATCCCACAGGTCCAGGTCCAGCCCATTAGCCAGGAAGAAAAACTACTCACAGTGGGACCGCAGAGGTCCCCAAATGCACTTTGCAGCCACCGTGGATAGACACGTGTCAAGCTTAACAAAATGAGCTTTTAGTTACGAGGTTTCCTGGGAATAATTAATTGCTAAACTGCTCTCAGAGGTAGCAATGTGAGACACTAAAACCCCAGCCTGCCAGCAGAGGCCTTCCCAGGTCAGCAGCCGGAGACATGCGGTCGGTCGTGTGAGGATCAGAATACTGACAGAAGGCGCAGGGCTCCTGCTAATCCCTCTGATGATATGCCCTCCAGCACTTAAACACAAGCACCTTTAGCGAGCCCCTTCCCGAGGGGAGTTACTCTGACTGTGCATTCACCTTCATCATTCAAAATGTCTGTGGAGAAAGCAGTGCCGGTTAAGAACAGAAATGCTGTGCCCTGTCTTATCTCACACAGCCTTTGAGGATTAGGTTGTGTAAACTGTGGTCTCCATCAGCCCCGAGGCTGTGTGTTGCATGTAGGGCCTGGGGTTCTCATGCTGCACTGTGCATGTGCTACAAAGCACCGCCTTGTGATTTCATGCACGCATGTGTCCTGTTCACATCTCACTTTTAGGGATCCCAAGTAGTTTCCCCAGACCCCTCCTGTTTCTTCACTGTTACACATACTGTTGAGTATTCAGCCTCTCTCTATCAGAACAACAACACTGTGTCTAGATCATAGCTGCACCTGGGTCCAAATCCTGGCCCTCCCTTTTCTATCTCTGTTATCTTAGGCCAGGTCCCTTACTTACCTTGGTAGGTGGCAGTTAGTAGTACCTACATCACTGGACTGTTGGGGGGCAGATGTTCTAGTGCAGGCTTGGACATGGTTAGAGTACTTTCAGCAATTAGTCGCTCATTTCAACATTCTGTGCGGTGTGCAGCTGTGTGCCAGGCAGGACGCTAGGCTTTCTATGACAGTCCCAGAAAACCCCGAGAGTCCCCCCCCCCCCAGCCCCATGTCAGTCCTCACGTGCTGCTAACCACCACCAGCCTGATGCCTTTGGCTCATTCACCGCACCTCCTCCAACTCTCTTGTGTCCAAGGCTGAAAGGAATGAATGATCTCTAAATCACGTCCAACTTTAAATGCTCTGTAATGTTCTAATTTTAAGTCAAATGTTTTCTGCTGAGCACCATCCCAGCTGGCGGAGTTCTGATACCCAACGCACCAAGCAGAATAAACTGGTACATTAGAGAAATGGTCTTTGCAAGGTTGGCTTTGACCGTAGAAAGTTAGTTTTAGGTGTTTGATACACGAGGAGCTGTGAAGATATCCTATATTAACGTTATCAGGTTGAGCAATTTGGAAAGTATCCTAAGAGATTTCAGTGATGGAAGAAGCCAGCGCATTTCTCTGTGATCACCGAAGACACATCATCCTCAGGATGCTTGGTCATATGGGTGTGTGTTGGGGGAGGGTACCTCTTCATCCAGCCATTTCCTTGGTCTTTGGCACCTTGTGGTCTTGCTGCAGCTATTGATTCTTCTGTGGAATTCTTGAATTTTCTCTTTCTGTCTGCGACAGTGTCTCTTTGCTTCTAGTAATGTGTTTTTCTCCTGCACTCAAATGCATCAGTACATCCAGCATTAACTGGGCATCTTCTCAGAGTCCTGTAACCCTGAGCTTGTCAAACTAGTGCTTGGAAGCATCCTCCAAGAATGTCTGACAATCTAGGGCACAGAAAATTCTGATCCAGAGCAGGGATTTGATTTATCTTGTTGGACCATAAACTCTACCTCAAATGTAACTTGCTGAAGTCTGCGTGCCGGCCTTTTTGGAATTTCCAAACCACATGTATGTGTCAAAACTCTTTTTCCTTCCTCTGATACCAAGACTCTAAACCAGGCCTGCAAGGGGTGGGGTGAGAGTGAGGTTCGTAGCCAGAGGATCCCCTTAGAAGATCAGGAAGGATAAACGGGTGGAGAGGAAGCCTGAGGTCAACAGCAATGCCTTCTCCGTGGTTGCTCTGGATCTTGGCACACACTGTGGCCCCAAAATCCCACTGTTGAATTTTTGCTTCATAGACCCAATGGCAAAAAGCAACAGAAGTAGAAAGAGAAATGTTCAAAGTCAAATTCAGACTTGACAAGCTGCTTCCAGCCCAGTAATGTTCACTAGGCAGGACAAGCTCCAGGCCCACCCAACCCCATGGCCCCTGGCTCCTTGCTCCTCTGCGGGTTCCATGGCTGGTGGTCCTGGGAAGGCATTCTTTCTGCTCATTTATTTTTGAGTTATTTCAGTGATGCTTGGGTTTGTTGTTGCTTTCTGCGAAGAAGCCAGAACCAGAAAGCTTACATAGGATGAGGCTGTCAATCATAAGAGAACACAGGGTTCCAGGATAGGAAACTTCGGCATATCCTGCTGCCCTGTGGGTATCAGACCAAAGCAGTGGTGGTGACAGAAACACCTCTGAACTCCAGGACTGTGACAACTTGATGATGGGTGGTCTCCAGGCTTACACGGTTCCCCTTCCTCAAATTTTTAAAGAAAGTACAGTATCAAGTAAATCACATGAGAGAGCCAACATTTTAGTAAAAAGCAGGCTTTGCATTTGGTAAATTGACCAACTGTGGGCGAGTGGAAGTGTTCTGAGCACATTTGAGTGGCCAGGCTATGCTGAGATACTCAGCAGGTTAGGTGCACTAACCTGTAATGTTTTCAACAACCTGTGTATTGAGTTTATAGGGACATGACCCCATCAGAAATGAAGGAGCATCTATCAACTCAATCTTCACGCCATTCCTTTGATGGGGTAATTCTGAGGTCCCCATTTTACAATTGAAGGAATGGAGTCAAAATAGAAGGTGTCTAAGCCTCTTGCCATGGGCCACTGACGTACACAGGATGAAAGAAAGCCTTATTAGACTTACTTACGTTAGACTTATCTTCACTTCTTAAGGATTACATGTTACTTAACATGTTATTTATCATGTAATTGTTGACTTAGAAATTCTAACAGAAGAAACTATTAACTTAAATTTTCTTTTGGTTTGAAACCCCTGGCTTGGAAAATGCCTACATGATTACAAAATCTAAATTACTTATTGCTGGGTTATTTTTAAGTTTAGTAAAGCATGGCATACCAGTGAAGAATAGCCAATTTGGGGAAGAAGTGACTTGTTCTTTTATGATGTATGTTGCAGACCATGGGTGGCTCACACCTATAATCCCAGCCCTTGGGAGACCGAGGCAGGGGAATCACTGTGAATTTGAAGTCTGCCTGGGCATGTGGTTATTTATAGGCCAGCCTTGTATCAAAAACTTGATGATGATGATGATGATGATGATGATGAGGAGGAGGAGGAGGAGGAGGAGGAGGAGGAGGTTGATGATGATGATGGTGGTAGTGGTGATGATGATGGTGATGACAATGACTATGATGTGATGATGGTGATGATGATGATGATGATATTTTGTATGTGGTCACTGGTTAACTTATAGTTTAGCACATTTATTTTCAAACCTTTCCGGATAGCTCTCAACCTCACACATTGTCTTAGTTACTATTCTATTGCTGTGAGGAGACAACATGGCAAAGGCTACTTATTTTTTAAACAGCATTTAACTGGGGACTTGCTTACAGTTTCAGAGGGTTAGTCAGTCCACAGTCATCATGGCGGGCAGTGTGGCAGCAGGCAGGCAGGCATGGCACTGGAGCAGTAACTGAGAGCTTGCTTACATCCTGATCTGTAGGCAAAAGGCAGAGAACAGTTGAGACTGGACCTGACATGGACTTTTGAAACCTCAAAGCCCACCCCTGGTGACATACCTTCTCCAACAAGGTCACACCTCCTAAGCCTTCTCAAACAGTTCCACCAACTGGGTACCAAGTATTCAAAGACATGAATGAGCCCATGTGGGCCATTCTCATTCAAACTACCACACAAATCTTTAAAGTGTTCCTTGGTCAGTCAGGTGGTGGTAGCACATGTCTTTAATCCCAGCACTTGGGAGGCAAAACCAGGCAGATCTCTGTGAGTTTGAGGCCAGCCTGGTCTACAGAGTGAGATCCAGGACAGGCTCCAAAGCTACACAGAGAAACCCTGTCTCAAAAAAACAAAAACAAACAAAAAAAAGTGTTCCTTGGTCAACCTACATTTATTTGAACTGCAGTATGTGGTGATATATTGTGTGCCCTAAGACGATAGAGAACAGAGCCAGCCACTGGATTAGACGTAGAGGCCAGACAGTGGTGGCACACACCCTTAATCCTGTCACTGGGAGGCAGAAACAGGACCTAAGACAGTCTAGCTGAGACCCTTTCTGGTGAGGACTCAGAGGATTTCAGTCAGAGGGTTCGTGGAGTTGGTGAGGTAATAGGTGGTGGCTGTGGCTTGCTCTGCTTCTCTGATCTTTCAGCTTTCACCCCAATATCTGTCTCCAGGTTTCTTATTAAAGACCATCTAAGATTCGAACTACAGCAGTATCTGAGAATGATGTCCAAAAGAGGGAGGCAGAAAGTATTTCTGAGGCCGTTCTGTGTGAGGATGGGCACTTTGATCATCTCAGTTGCCCCTCCCATCAGTTTTGAACATTGGATCGCAATTTCCCTTTGCAGCTGTGGCTGGTAACTTGCTCTCCTGCAGTCACACAGCAAGCCAGTTTCATCCAGAGCTAAGACTGAACTTGGGAACCTTTGACTCAAGGACTATATCAAGGCCTAGGGTATATTCAGTGTAAAGCACATACTGAGTATGCACCATGCCCTGGAGTCAATTGCCAGCACCAGAAAATTAAAAATAAATTGCTATCTAGAAGAGTTCCAGAGATGTCATGAGCAATGAAATGTCACTGGATGGAGGGAGAGGAAACCCACTGAGGGAGGAGTGTTGATGGTGATCATGCACATGTGTATAGCTACTTTGCAGATTGCTTTATGATGATCTTTTGAACGGTACGGCTTCTTGTTTGTTCATTTATTGATTCATTTGTTTGTTTGTTTGCTGTTTTTCTGAGACAGAATCTCAATATTTAGCCCAGGCTAACCTCAAACTTAGGATCCTCCCACCTTGTGCTGTTTTTGGGCTGGGGTTATAGGTATGTAGCATTAACGCCCAAACAGCACAATTGTTGCTTCTTAATGTGGACATTGTTCTGTGAAAAGCCTAAGATTCTTAGCCCCATGCTAACAATGTCATGTTGACTGAACAGGAACTCAGAAGGGAAGGCCTGGGAGCGGCTGGGATATTTTGAGGAAAAGTGAGCAGCTCGGGTTCATGCCTGGTAGAGAAAAGTGGAGGGCAGAGAACCAGGACTGGTTCTTCTGACGACTCTGGGTGCCAGGAGCCTGGGCACTCAAAAGGATGCCATCATCCAGCCAGCCCTGCCACTCCTGGAGGTCTTTGAGCTTGGTCACCTTTCCTATAAAGGAATTAC
The DNA here is from genome assembly GCA_902168415.1 of Peromyscus melanophrys. Lineage (NCBI taxonomy): Eukaryota > Metazoa > Chordata > Mammalia > Rodentia > Cricetidae > Peromyscus > Peromyscus melanophrys. The sequence goes on along the minus strand of CABHPR010132223.1, from coordinate 15,511 downwards.
CTTTTTTATTTGCTAAGCAGAGAGTGTTGAGCTCATAACCAAAGAGCCCCTATCCAGCTCCAACTATCCACATTCTTAGAAATACTGGACTCCCTCGGTAGCCCAGGGAATAAGGGACTTGCTTCGTGGCCTCACGACACTATATGCTAATCCTTACCCAACTGAAGTAACTTAAGGGAGGAAGAACTTTTTTTTTCTTTCTCCATTTTCACAGATGCATGTGCGCGTGCATGCATGTGTGTGTGTGCGTGTGTTTCTGTGCATGTGTATGTCAATGTGTGCATGTGTGTGCATGCATATGTGTATACATGTTTGCATATATGGGGAACATGTGTATGTGGGTGATGTGCATGAACACACATGTGGTGCCTGAGGCTGAGGTCAGGAATCATCCTTGATTGCTCTTCCATCTTCTTCTTTGATGTAGAGTCTCTTAATCAACCCAAAAGCTCACAGAGACGGCTAGTCTCATTTGCTGTGGGGATCTCGCTTCCCTCTTCCCAGGCTGGAGTCACAGGCAGGCAGACATGCCTACTCAGGCATTTTATGTGGGTTCTAAGGTTCTGAGCTTTGGTCCTCATCCTTACATTGCCACATCCCTGGCCCCAGGAAGGACTTAGTTTAGTTTCATAGTTTCACAGTGGGGGAAGCACGATACATTGGTTGTGTTGGTAGGAGTGGCTCCATGGACCATTAGCTAGCTTCTTTACATCTCAGCAAGCTGATCAAGAAACAAAGGAAGTTCAGGTAGAATGCAGGCCAAACTGAAGTCAGTAAATCCAGCCACCATAGCCCTACCTTTGCTAGCTAGGCTCCATGTGCAAACCTTTCCACAGCCTCTCCAAACTGCCTCCAGCCTGGGACCAAATGTTCAATAGATGAGCCTGCTGGGGATGATTCACATCAAACTCTAACATACTTGCACTCCACAGAGGGGTTGCAGGTGTGTGTGGGCATGCTGTGTGGGTGTGCCCTGGCTTCATGCCTACATCTGTCGGCATCCATTCCTCGTGGTTCCTTTTCAGGATTAAGTATTAGAGTAATCAGAATGTTGTAGAGACCCACAGAGGTTTCCTAGTGAGAGCTGAGCTCGCTTTACCCAGCAGGGCTGCATAAGAGGATGATTTGACCACGGGTATGGTTACCAGGTGTTTAGAAGGGTCTACACTTGGCTGTGTGGTATGCTTTGATCTAGCAAGGGGGGAGGTCTTTTGCCCCACCCCTTGGCATTGTTATAAAAAGGCCTTTTGAAGAGGCAGAAGGGACTGGTGGGTTTTGATCCAGGTCTTCCTGAAGCCATCTTGTGTTTCTATCTTTCTATCTAAAAGTTTCTTATCCCTCTCTCCTCCTCGTAAGAACCCTTTAAAAGGTGGGAGCTGGCCTCCCACAGAATGTCTAAACTTTGATTTTCTTGACCAGAAAGATATTCTGGAAGCTGGCATTGACTGTGAGCTTCTGGTGGGTTCTGTTCTGGCTAAGGTCACGGTCGTGCCATCAGCAGCCCCTGGCCCTCCTGATTACCTCTCACTGCTGGACCTTGCAGGCCTGGATGGAGCCTGGGACCAAGCAGAGGATGAGGGGCACACTTTCCACCCCTTCCTTGGGGTCTATGTGGCAGCAGTCTTAAACAGGAAGACCTTTTACTACAATAAGGGGAACACCCCACACCCCATAGTCTACCCTCACTTGGATGCACTTTTCAGAGGGCTGGGCCTTTTTGCCTGCAGATGGATGGTGGATACTTGGCCTGGAGAGCCCAGCACGGCAGAGATTGCCTGTTGCTGCCACCACATCCAACCCAGGAACACTTCTGCTTTCTGAGATCTTGACGAGTTTTAGAAGTCAAACCCACAGTCAGCGACTATTGCCAACTGATCCCTAGAAAGCTACTGATCTTGATGCCACACTGCCTCTGAGAGACCTGGGGAACTTGTGTCTCCGTAGGTACGGGTGGACTGACCACTGCAAACAGCCTCAGGCTGCCCCAGCACACCAGAGCAAATCTGCCACGGAAAGCCAGACCTTCCTTAAGGCTACCCTCGGCAAGACATTGGCCTTGCACTGTGCTCAGCAGGAAGGCCAGAATGCGGGTCAAGGCTTCTGCTCCTTCCTGCCTCCCTTCTCCCTCCTGCCTCATGCATGGTGTTCCAACACCTCAATTCTAATTGACAGGAGGGCTGCACCCTCCTCCCGCCCCCACGGCTCTCTCCACTCTGTTCAGTTTTTTGCTTAAACATCATGCCTATTGAACCATTCTCCTTAAGGTAGTAGCCCAGGCCCACTTCATTCCCTTATCTGCCTGCTTCTCTCAGTATTTATTCTCCAGTAGGTCATGCCCTGAGCCCTTTTCACACTGCATCCTCCTCGCCAGACCCCCAGTAGCACAGGGAAAGCACTCAAAGTGTTCATGGGGCGAATGAGTGACTCAACTGTAAATCTCCTTTTAATTTACACATCAAATTGTGTATATTTACCATGCACAGTGTATTGTTTTGAAGTGACCAAATAAAGCTAATTAACACATACATTTCTTTACATTCTTATCAAGTCACCGTTACTTTCCTTTTTGCATACATATCTGTGTGGTGTGTGGTATGTGTGTTTGCATGTGTGGACGCAAGGGTTTGAGTGAAAATAGACCCCATAGGCTCATATATTTGGATACTTGGTCCCTAGTTGGAGGAACTGTTTGGGAAGGATTAGGAGGTGTAGCTTTGTTGGAGGAGGTGTGCTACTGGGGGCAGGCTTTGAGATTTCAAAAGCTCACACCATTCCCAGTTAGCTCTCTTTGCCTTGTGTTTGTGGATCAAGATGTAAGCCTCTGCTACTGCTCCAGTGCCATGCCTGCCTGCCTGCTGCCATGCTCTCTACCCTCTGTAATTGGTTTTTTTTTTTTTTTTTTTTTTTTTTTGGTTTTTCGAGACAGGGTTTCTCTGTGTAGCTTTGTGCCTTTCCTGGAACTCACTTGGTAGCCCAGGCTGGCCTCGAACTCACAGAGATCCGCCTATCTCTGCCTCCCGAGTGCTGGGATTAAAGGCGTGCGCCACCACAGCCCGGCAACCCTCTGTAATTGTAAGCCCCAAATAAACTCTTTCTTCTATAAATTGCCTTGGTCATAGCAAAGTACACCAAAGTATGGGTGTGTACACATATGTGTACATGTTCATGTGGAGATCTGAAGTGGACATCATTCTCTTCCTCGATTGCTTTTCACTGTATTTATTGAGGCAAGGCCTTTCACTGAACCCGTGGAGCTCACCAAATTCAGTCTAGCTAACCAGCTTGCCCCGGGGTCCCTTGTCACTGCTTCCTGAGTGGCTGGGGTTATAGGCAGCTTCACAATTATCCAGTTTTAGCCATTATAACTATTCATCTATGACCTGATGTAAAGCCTCCAGACAATGACCTTCCTCTCCTGAAGGCACTTCTCTCCTGTCCCATGTGCCTTAGCAGCCTGCCCTCCAAGACACGACCCAAGCTCCCTGAAGCCCTCATTTCAGGAAAAGCAGGCATGTCTGCATCCTCACCAAGCACTTCACCTCCTCCCCTGAACTGAACCCTGGTCACCACTCAAGTACACTGTTTACGCAAAGCTTGCCTCAGTGCCCAGGACTCCTCCCGTGCCCTCTGTAGGAAAAGAGGCCCACCCTCTTCTTTATTTTTTCTCACCCTTTTAAATAAAGCAAAATAACAGGGAAGCTAACCCAGAAAGTGGGTCCTCATCAGATATCACAGCTGCTAGCTCCTTGATCTTAGACCTCAAGCCTCTGAACTGAGAAATCATCTTCCATAGTCTGTAAACTACCAATGTCCGAGGCGTTGTTGCACAGTCCGTGCACACTGGGCACCACCATAAACAGTGATGAGAATTAACTGTACCAGTCAGATTTGGTGTCCTCTGCTGGCATTGTTGCTGACAGATGTTTGTTGCTCTGCCTGCAATGGTGTTTAGAGAAGAGGAGGCCCATGGCGTTGCTGCTCACATGGTTTTCTGCCTACATGCCTGGGCGCTCTGTGTTTGTGTTAATAAAAGTTTGGGCACTGCAAGGCTTTAAAGAATTTATGAGTAAGGGAATTCTCTCTGGGTGCACTTTCAGACATCCACCCCCGGTGCTCTTGGAGATCGCAAACTTAAAGAGACAGCCCCGATAGGTCTTCATGGCAGGTTAGGGCTGGTTCTCTTGGCATAGGGAAACATGTAGCACATGCTTTCTAACCAGAAAGTCCCTCCGTGTGCCCATCTCTCATTCTTCATAGAACATAAGCGTGTGTGCTTAGTCAAGACCACTACAGGAGTTAACTGGAGAAAGTGCAAAAATGACCACACGTGTGTGAGAGGAAAACAAAGTTGTTCTCTGTCAAACAGTAGTTATTTTGAGAATCGTAGGAAATGGCTGTAACTAACTATAGAAAAACAAAACAGAAATATCTAGAATGGCTGATGCAAATTCACTTTTGTTTGCTGGTGCTGAGGATTGAGACTACGGCCTCACACATTCTGGGCAAATCTACCACAAGCCATACCACCAGCTCCAATTTTATTTCGAAGAACTCCCCAGATAGTTGTTGAAGCTGTTGTTTCTTTTTAGGAGTCCATTTTCCAAAGCTACCATTTACTGAACCATCTTTACAATCCTCATGTCTGAGTAAGTCCAATGGGCCACTGCAGATAGGCAAATGGAAAACCAGGAGCGTATATGAGCAGGATGCATGAGATGGCGTTAAAGTTGGATCGGGATTGCTTGATCCCCCACTAGTTGATCCCCTGCTGTGCGCTAATGGCAGGGTGGACACTGGCCATGAAGTTTATCTGCTGCAGACCACCTCTCCATCTCCACTGTGCTTGGTCTTCTCTGACACTCACGTTGAAGTTTAATCTCCACCACAAGCAGTGGTTCTTTAAGAGGCAATTAGAGCTCTTCCCTGACGGGGGCACTCACTCATTCATCCAGTCAGTGATTAGGGGGTTCATGGGCTGTCTCCCAGTGGATCTGTAGAACACAAGTGGACAGGTATTCACATAGTCCCTGCCATGTGCTACTGTGTGCTTCCTGGGACCCACCAACGTAAGACCCATCACTGTATCAGCTCCTTGACGGTGGGTCAGAACTATGAACCAAAGCAAGCCTTTCTTTATACGTTATCCAGTTTGTGGTATGTTGTGGACTATTAGTTTAAGATATGTTACATTCATTTATGCTGTGGAATATTTGTTTAATGATGCAAAGATGTGTTGCATTCTTTTATGTTTAACTCTGTGAAGCTGTGTTACTTTGCCTGCCTAAAACACCTGATTGGGCTAATAAAGAGCTGAACGGTCAATAGCTAGGCAGGAAGGCTAGGCAGGGCTGGTGGGCACAGAGAATAAATAGGAGGAGAAATCTAAGAGAGAAGAGGGAGGAGCAAGCAAAGGAGAAGGAGAGGTGGACGCCAGGGGCCAGCCACACAGCCAGCCATGTAGTAAGAAGGAAAGAAAAGATATATAGAATAGAGAAAGGTAAAAAGCCCAGAGGCAAAACATGGTTAAAGAGAAACAGGATACTTTAAGTTAGAAAAACTAACTAGAAACAAGTCAAGTTAAGGCCGGGCATTTCTAAGTAAGAATAAGTCTCTGTGCATTTATTTGAAAGCTGGGTGGCAGGCCCTCAAAAAAAACTACAGTGGTAATGTGTTTTATCATTAGAAATGAATGAAACTGCCCTTTCCTGTCTCCGTGAGGGATACCCTTCATGGTGTGCTTGCTTAGATTTGTTCCTTTGTCTGCCCAGCTCAGTCCCTGGAATTCCACATCATCCCTGTGATTCCACCATAGCTGTGCTCTGCAATCTCACCAGTGGCCTTCTGGCTGAATGTGAGATGCCTTTCTTCCTTGGCTTCAGTGTCTGCACGAGCAATAATATTCCCAGAGCCTGCTCCCTCAGGTCACTCTCCTGCTGGCTCTCCTGGTAGCTTTCCTATGTGTTTATTTGTTTGTGACAGGCTCTAGCCCAGGCTGGCCTGGAATTACGGATCAACCTGCCTCTGCCTCTCAAGTGCTGGGATGACATGTGTGTGCCACCATGTCCACCTATGTTTTTCATGGCTCTTCTGATATCCGTGGCTGGCTCCTTCCCCTTTACATACTCCTTGAGTGTTTCTGGAGTCAACTCTTTAGCAGGTACAAGCAGCCCTAAAACTGATGTACAACAGCTCCTGAGCTCTTGTTCTAATCTCTCAAGCTGAATCAGTGTGCACATTTATGTTATTGTAGCATGAGTCTTAGAGAGTCTGGCCAACTCCTCAGCTGGTCTTGTTTCCTCAGACTGGAGGCCTCTGAGTCTTCATCCTGAATGGGTCTCAGCTGAACTGCTGCTAGAAGCCTGAAAGCTTAACCAGCCACATGCTTCTCCAGGCCAAAGGCCTCTCCAGGCCAAATGCCTCTAGTTTCTGGTCCTCACGCCTTATATACCTTTCTGCTTTCTACCACCACTCCCTGGGATTAAAGGCTGGCTTTCTGGGATTAAAGGTGTGGGTCACCATGCTTGGGTGTATCCTTGAACACATGAATTTCTGCCTCTGGAATGCTAGGATTAAAGGCGTATGCTACCACTGCCTAACCTCTGTTTCATATTGTGGCTATTCCGTCTCTGACCCCAGATAAGTTTATTAAGGTACACAATATTTTGGGGAACACAATACCACCACATGTTATCACGCTATGTTTTTCTGTCTTAGATAATGATGGGAGCATTGTTTTTCTAGATAAGATCATAGCTATTAAGTATAAACTATGTGCTTACCCATGGTCATCTGCCCTCTGAAAATATTAAATAGAAAATTCCAGAACTAATAAGTTTTAAATGGCACTCCATCTTGAATACTGTGCTGAAATCCTGTGCTGTCCCACTCCAACACACCTTGAACATGACTCCTTCTCTGCCTGGCATCTGTATACTGTGTATGTTACTCAGTCTGGGTTATGGAGTGACTGTACAGACATTGTGGTGCTAATTTTCAAGTGGCACATAGTAGCTAGACACTGTCACATGCCTGTGTCATTGACCACTTCCCTGGTCACGCAGCCAACATGTCTTCTCACACCATTACTCAAAGATGTGTGTAAGGAGCTATTTTGAAAAGACAGTCCATGCTCATATAGCTCTTATTATAAGGTGACTGTGGTTGTAGTTTATTATCACCCACTGTTGTTTGTCTCTTACTGTTCTTTATGAACTAAACTTAGCCATGGATGTATTGTAAATAAGAACAAAAATAGGTTTTGGTGTTTTCTGTGGTTTCCAAGGTCTACTCCTTGTGGGTAGTGGTGCTCTGCACTTTTCTCCTTGCTATTAAAAATGTCCCCGGATTTATGAATTCTACTACCCCAGGACAGAAATCCAGAAAACTCATTTTACCAGTGTCCTTCTCATCCAAGGCCCAGCCAGCTATGGTAACTTTCTGCCTACAACTTGACTATATGAAGTTTCCATTTTTGCATCAGGTATTCCATTTCAGGAACTGGGCGTAGAACTCATCCTAGCTGGTATGAGTGGCAGCTAATGCAGGCGTCTCTTGGTCTGCCCTCACACTGGGATGTGTGTGACATCCATGGCATGGTTCCTCCAGGTGGCCCCCACTTTGTCACAAATGGTCCGTCTGAGGACCCTAAGGAGCACAGGAGAGGGCAAGGTAGAAAGGGGTCATAAAGGATACCCAGGTTTCTATAGATACCAACAAGCTGTGGATTGAGCTCCCCATATAGTACATGGATTCTACATAGCCAGGTCTATGTGGGAAATCTTGAGGGTGAGCAGGATCCCACCCCCCCCCCAACAACCTCCCCTACTGCACAGATGCTGCGCCCACAGTTTATCCCAATTGTAACTCTTACTTACCACTTTTAAAACATGTCATGGTAAAATGTAGCATAAAATGCACTGTTATTTGTTAGCCATTTACAAGTGTGCAGTTCAGCAATATCCCCATGCATTCATACTGATATCTCAAGGACTCTTTGGTCTCATAAAACTGAATGCTGTTGCCACTTAAGCAACTCTCCGGCTCCCAGGCCCTGGCAGCCTTGATTCTGCTTTCTCTTTCTAAATTTGACAACTCTGGGTGCCTCACACAAATGGAATCACCCAGCATCTGTTGTTTTGTAACTGGCTTACATTGTTCATCATAATAGACTCAAAGTTCATCCATGCTGGGGAATGCACTAGATTTCCTACTTTTTAAAGATCAAGTCATATTCCATTGTATTTCTTCAACCACTTATCTACTGATAGACATTTAGATTGTTTCCAACTTTTTGGCTGTTGTGAATAACGGACTGTGAACGTGGCTGTTCCTATTTAGCCTATATAATTCTAATAATAATCACTACCCTGTGTAGTATTGACCATGTGACAGGCATCAATGAAATATATACATTAACTCTTTCAAACGTCATACCATCGATATGTCACCAATGTGGAGATGGAGAGATGCAAAACACATGTGTCAGGAAACTTGCTCCTGGGGTAGAAACAGGGTTCAAAGCCCCTGTCTGGCTCTCAAGCCTCCATACTGTCCTGTGTGCTTCTGGGTGGACTGACTGTGGCATGGTTTGACACACTGTCCCCGATGGCAGGAATGGATAATGTTCCTGTGCTCACACCTCCCTGAACCAGCATTAGCTTACAAAGACCATTCCTGACCACGTAATTATCCTAGAACCTGCTTTAGCCCCAATTCTTCATTAAATATTTATATGCCTTTGCTTCTTGTACATATCAATCTCCCCGCAAAAAAGCACAAGCCCCAATATGGCACAGACCTTACACTCATACACCCCCACAGCCAGGTCCTCATGGAGCAAATATCAAGTGCTCAGTTGACATTTGTTGGCACAGTAAAACAAAAAAATAAAGCAAATGTTAATAAAAGGAATGGAATCTTTCCATGGGGGGCAAGGATTTAAATGAACTGCAGAGTTAAGCAGGAGTCTTACTTTGAGCTTACACGCTCTTACTTCTAATGCCCACAAGACAGTCTGGCAGCTTGTAGCTGAGCTGCTGATTGTTCAAGCGACAGTGGTGATGTTTCCAGATATGCAACTGGAAAGGTAAGGACAACGCTGCATGTTTAGCTTTGTGAAAGTTAAGCATTTAGTTCAAGGAGATGTGAAGTTTGTCTATCATTTCAGCTGGAGTTAAAACCGTGCAAGTCCCACCTTGACCTCCAACTGAAGTTCCAGAAAGAACCTGGACAGGAAGTGCCCCTTCCCCCTGCACTGGACCTGGGAACTGCAGTATCCCATAGGAAAAATTCTGTGTGGTGAGGAGAGCCAGGTCTACAGAGTGATTGCTATCTCATCTTTACTGATATTTCTCTCCTTGTAGAAGAGAAACTGCTATAGAAAGAATTTTTTAAATTTAATTTATTTATTTTTATTTCACGTACATTGGTGTTTTGCCATGGGTGTTGGGTCTCAGGAAGTGGAGTTACAGACAGTTGTGAGCTGCCATGTGGGTGCTGGGAATTGAACCAGCATCCTCTGGAAGAGCAGTTAGTGCTCTTAACCACTAAGCCATCTCTCCAGCCCCCAACTATAGAAATAATTTAAGTAGAAGACATATTACTGAAAATATTCTAGAATAGGAAAACCATATATAAAATGAGGAGACAGTGTGCATGAAAATACCAGCATCTTAAAACACTGCTGCCCATGCAGGGTAGATTGTTGCCTTTCCTTCCTGTGGAAACACATTTTCCAATGTGTGAAACAGAGAAAAGCTTCACTTGGCCGTCATTCCAGAGTGTACAACCTCTATCTATCTACATGACGTTGCTATATACAAATGTGTTGGGCTGTGTTCATAGCTGTCCTAGGATATATGTGGTCCAGGGCCCACAGGACAGATCTGAAGACAATTAGCATCATCAATATGCATTTTAAAGAATGAAACAACAGAAATGCAGCATACTGTGTTTTCTTCCTTCCAGACCTTCCTCAGACATCACATGATACTGCAGTGTATTGACCTAAGGCTCTCATGAGGATCTGACTGTGCTCACAGCTGGGATTTCATGCTGTGGCTCCAGGCTGGGGATATAGCTTGGAGGTGTTTGAAACCTGCCTCCATCATGTACCGTGTAGAACATTCTCTTTCTCCAGTCAGGCTGAGTCAGGATCACATCTCTCCTGCTGCTCATTTGGAGCCTCAGGAGATGGCCTGACCAGTGCATGCACACAGGTCCACTCTGGTCCCACTGTACCCCTCCTGCAGATCTGTCTGGGACTAACCCTGCCCTGATCTGAGGACCACTGAGGTATGGCCTACAGTGCCCAGTCACACTGCTGACTTTACACACAGGTCTAGCCATGGGGGATTTTGATTTCTTAAAGTGACATGTGAAAATTATTCATATTTCTTGGAAATCATGTGCTATTTTGATATTTGTGCACATTCTATAGTTCCCAAATAAGGGTGAGCCTATCTATCTCCTCAAATATTTATTATTTCTTTGTTTTAAAACATTAAAATTCTCTCTTCTAGCTGTTTTGAAATACACAGGACAAGTTAGGCATAGGGACACAAGCTTTTAATCCCAGCACTTGGGAGGCAGAAGCAGGTGGATCTCTGTGAGTTCAAGGCTAGCCTGGTCTTCATAGTGAGTTCCAGGCCAGCCAGAGCTACAGAGTGAGACCCTGTCTCAAAAACAAAACAAAACAAAACAAAAACAAACAAACAAACAAACAAACAAAAAACCAGGAGAAAAGAAATACACAGAACGAAGTCTGGGGATAGTAGCTCACACCCATGATCGCAGTACTTGGGAAGCTGTGTCTCAACCGCATTATCATCATTTATCGAGATGAATTGAAGCCACCTGTTGAAGATACATCGTACTCCTTTGTTCATCAAAGAATTGTCCCAAGACATTGAATCATCAACTGATAGGTGTATTTTAAAAAATTGATACTTGTAGATCATAGAATACTATTTGACCATAAAATAGTATTTATTTGCAACATAACGGGACAAGAAATCATTATGTGGCATGAAATAAGCTAGATACAGAGATATGACTCTCACATGACTTCACTCAGAGGTATAACCCAAAAGTGTTTGGTCTCCTGACTTGCTCTCATCCCAGGTGATCCCTTTCTGGCTTCTTCTGAGTACCAAAGCTCTGGCACCAGCATCACCTGATGCCTGATGTAGCAGGATGGAGGGAGGCAAGTCCTGGAAGCCAGGGACAAGGGTTGGGCTCTGAAAGTAGATATGAGGGCCCAGACCCTCCTCTTTTTTCTTTTGCTTCTGAGACACCATGAAGTGAACAGATTCCTCCACTATATGTTCCCACCATGATACTATCTTGCAATGGGCCCAAAGCGACAGGGCCAAGCCACCTGAGACCGAGTGATTTTCTCATCCATAACCTGGAAGACTGAAACTGAGAGGACTGAGCAGACGCTGTAACAGGCTGCTCAGTCTTCTCTCAGAGATCTGGCCCCAATTTCAGTTTCCTGAGGCTAAATAGCAATTTCTGAGGGAGCCACAAACAAAGGACAATTTATCACTGGTGCCCCTGACAACCCGGACAAGGGAGATAGGATACACCAAGCCTGGGCCACAGAGCCAGCCCCCACAGTCAGTGCATACCAGGCCAGTCAGTCTCCATAGCAGCTCAAGGACAAGGCCTGGGACTTATCCAGGCCTGCTCAAAAAATGAAAAACTGTAGCCCTGACCAGTCCCTAACTAGCCCTGGCCAATTAGAAGTTACTAGCATGATTGCCACTTGTTTAGGCCAATCATATCTAAGATAAGCTAACTTCCTTAGACATTCCCCTTTGCTATGCTTAAAAGGACCCCATACATCCCTCTTGGGGTCATCGCCATCTTGTCTTTATGTGGGATGGCAGGTCCCAGCTTGCTGGAATAATAAACACTCTTGTTGAATGCATATGTGGATGGTGGTCTCTTGTGGAACTTCTCCAGGACCCTAACAAAACAGTGAATTTCATGAGCTTCAGTTTTTATGGGGATGGAAGTAAGAGCCACAGCATTTTAATGTTGGTACAAGGAAATTTACAGGTGTTAGCTCAATTAAGTTTCACAGTGAACATTCTGTGAATGATGTTATCATCTCATTTTACAAACGAGACCACAGATCTGGGTGCTTCAATCTGAACAGACACAAGGAGTTACCTCAAGGCAAGATTTAATTCAGGGCAGTACAAAAGAAGATGGGAAGGGGAGGGAGCTAACCAATCAGGGCCGCAGAACATACTTGGGAGCTGAACAGCAGCCCTAAATGCCAGCTGAAGCAAGTATTTAAGCACAAAAATCGCAAACATTTGTTGCCAAGTTACAGTTACAATTTTTACCAATCAAGATTTAGAGATTGGGGGCTTCCTTGAATGTTCCATCATTGTCAACCGATATACAATGCAAGCTTTTCAATCCAACCAATCAGATTCATTTGTTCTTTCTGTTGTTAGGAACAGCCATAATGTTTCTAGAGAACTAAAGATGCATAATGACTATTTCTAAACTATGGTTTAAGGAGGAGGTGGGTCAGCTATTGGAAGGTTCCCAGCTCTCCTAGAGCCTGGGAACCTGAGCTTGATTTTTATCCTATAGGTAAAATGGAATCCAAATCCAAAATCAAAATGGTAGTACTTATGACAAGGTGCTTTTTGTCTGTTCCCAACAATGTGACCTCAAGTCTACACATTTAACCTCTGTATATAACATGTGTATAGCTCCTATACAGTGTCTGGCTGCACAGTGCCCAGCTGCTGAGACCCTTGGAAATCAGATGACACCATTTGTTTTAACTGTGGAGCCAGTCGTCACCTTAGTTGGTAATGTCCCTCTCTTAAATGTGTAATTCTGAGCTCAGCTGCCCAGCCAAGCACATGTGGCTTTCCTATCTGCAGCCCGAGTCTGTCATCCTGTGATGTGATGAGAATTCATCCCCAGTTTGCTCACACTATCATCCCCTGGCCCACCCAGCATCCTTCCTTGCTGCTCTAGGTCCTGTGAACTCATCTGGAAGATGGATTCAGCTTCACCAGAGTTTATATCTTTTGCTTGGTAAACCATGCTATCAAGTCATCCCTACCATGGGCAAGTCTCCTAAGGGAGGCCTGTGGTTCGCAATGACAGTTGATGGATTTGATCTAATTAGAGACTCAGGGAGGAGTTTCCAGAGGAAATGTCACTGACCTGAGGACTAGAAGATGTGGAAGAGGCAGGGCAAGATAGGAAGTAGAGCATTGCAGGCTGTAGAGCAAAGGCCCTGGGGTATGGGGACCAGACTGTAGTCAAAGACTGGTGTGTGAAATGGCACTGTCCAAATAAACAAGGATCAGGTTGCCCAGGGCCCTACAAAGGCCTCAGGGTTTTATTTGCATCTGCAGCTTTAGGGAGGGAGGATATGAGCCAAGTTCCTCTTTGTAAAGATCACTCTGCCATCCTTCTGTGCAGCAAGAGTCAGTGAGAGGCCAGAGCAGGGAGAAGGCAGACTGCTGGTCTGGCCTTTTCTATCTGAGAGACTCTGGCTAAGTCTCCTTGGCAGGGCTAGCTGCGTAGAAGCCAGTCCATTACTGGTCTTTACTTCTCAATTGTGTGTATTTTAAGATGTACCACATGAAGTTCTGACATCCCTGATTTGGTAGACATGCCAACTGTGGCTACTACAGCCAAGCTAATTAATATGCCTTCCCCCACATATAGTCAGCACTCCGTACCCAAAGCTTCTGCACCTGGGAGTCAACCAACCACAGACCCAAAAATACTCAGAGGAAAAAGCTGTGCCGACATTGAACATGAACAGACCCGTGTTCCTGTCATCATTTCCCAAGCAATACAACCCAGCACTGTCTTACAGGTTTCTATGTGTTAGGAATTGTAAACGGTATAGAGATTAAGAGCATGAGAGGCCGTGCATAGGTTCTGTGCAAATATGATTCCGTTTTATATAAGGGATTTCAGCATTTTCTGGCTTTGGTACTTACGAGGTGAGACACGGGCCATTCCAGAACCAATTCTTGTTATAATACCAAGGAACAACTCCAGTGAGTTGTTTCCTTCTCCTTTTCTCCCCTCCTCCTCCCTTTCTCTGTCCTGCACCATAAGAAAGAACCTAAAACTTCCAGGGTACCATCTGAAATCACTAACTCCGGTCTTTGGACCACTGGCCGCCACACCCTTAGTCTAATCATCCTGTGTACCTCCTTCAGAGTCCCCCATGAGGACAGTGAGGCTCCAGGACATCTACACACTGTTTACAATCAATCACAGAGCCAAACGCTCCCCCTGACTCTCAAGTGATGATCTATCGGCTTTTCCTGCTTAAGGCCAGATCTTTAGTTTTCAAGATTCCGTTATTTCAAAACAGAAATGAGAGATTTCATATGAAAAATTCAGTACCTCCGAACTGAAGGAGAACGACAGGACTGAAATAATCTGGAATTCTTGGGCTCTTCATCAAAAGCAGACAAATTTAAATTCTGAACCCTTTTAGCCACAAAGTTCATCCTAACCATCTATCTCCTTCCACTGACTGAACGTCCAAACAGAAGTGCTGGGATAAGACCCTTAAAGGATGTGCCAACAAGTTTTATTGCTAGAGACAAACAGAGGCACGTAACAGCAAGCTAGAAAGTCCCCTGCTCTGGAAGAAAGGACTTTGGGGAGATTACATGGATGCCAATAACTTAGAATAAGTGACCGAGGACTGAGCCTAGCTATTTCTCACTGTCATAGGCCACGTTGCTTCACAAAGAGTAAAATGCTCAATGGCATGTTCTCACTCCTGAGACACTGACTTGGGCAGCATGGGAAAGTCCGGGTGCTGTGCACACATGTGATGTTGAGAATGGAGCCTGGCCAGGCTGGACTCTGGAATCCATCAGCCTCGGTGTGTCGCATGTCACTTAGAAGGCAATTTCCCCCTTAAATGTGCAATTAGGTCTGGGATGTGGCCTGTGACCTTGCTGTCACACGGTATCAATTACACTGTGTGGTATACCTCATGCCTCCCCCTAGAAGTCAGCAAGAGGGAACAGAAGCCATCTTCTCTCACACGCTGCGGTCTTTGAGAAGGCCAGTCCTTACTGGGCACTGCAGGAGCTGGTGAAGACAGTTTCGCTTCAGCCTTTGCTCCTTCCTAAGAGTGGCTTCCTTAGAGGTTGGAAGCCAGCTCCCATCACCCTTTTCTCTCCTCCTTCACAGCTACAAATACCTTGCCTCCAGGAAGTCCCCCACGCTTCCTTCACTCAGTCCCAAGGTTCTGCCCAGCACAGGGAGGAGCGTCCAGCATGGATAGTACTAAGTTTTGTTTTATTCACTCACTGACATCTACTTCCTGTCAATTGTGTGCTTAGCGCTGTGCTAAGGATCGTGGCCATAAAATGAGTTACAACATCAATCAGGACTGGACGAGAATTCCCCTTGTTTCTGCCATTGGACGGATAAATAAAATTAGACTTGTGTACACACACACACACACACACACACACACACACACACACAC
>CABHPR010132222.1:48591-63667 GCA_902168415.1 Peromyscus melanophrys | reverse complement strand
AAGTTTTAAAAGAACTTTTAACTTTCAAAGGAAATTTCAGACTGTTAGTTCAACATTTCTATTTTTCTCCCTTCTTACTTTCTCTTCCTAAATGTACTTCGACATTCCCCATAGAGCATTGTAAATGTTGTTCCAGAATTACTCAAGTATTTGGATAATTTTATAGTCAACTTTCAAATTAATGTGGGATACTGGAACAAATAGAAATTAGGATTTTATTATGATAAGGATACTTTGAATTCCATCAGGACCACTCTGGCATCCTTGATAAGCCTGCGTAAATGATTTGTTTTTGAAAATTCACTGAATAGCAGTGGAAAAGTTAACATGGAAATCTAACCACTGCTAATTATATGTATTAGCTATGTTGAGTATTTTGCTATCCTAGATAACCTTTAAACCTTAGCTATAATGGCAATTTAGCTAATGGAGAAGCTTAATAGGAAGAGTGTAACAAATGTACCGCCTTAGATTTACACAGAGATTGGATAAGGAAGTTAGGAGACAGGAATTAGCTGTGCACACACACTGCCAGAAAACCATGTCATTTTAATGATTCATAATTTCTAATTAGCTATGATTATTCTGAGTGGTTATGGATATACATTTTAATTGTATCACATAGTATAATTTCCAATTTCCACAGAGATGCTGATGAAGTGAAAGTTGTATTGCAAAGTCATCATTTAAATATTTGAGAAATGGAAAGCTTTAAAGGGGATAAATATCCACAGCTTTATTATAATTTCTATTGATCTTACAAAGTCAATTTAGTCTCAGTAATACAGATGGCTGTCTGCCTTCTCTTCACTATGTCAACTTCACACTGGGTTTTCAAAAATGGGATGCATTGTTCTCTGTGTACGGTGACAGTGTAAGACTTGCGTTATGTACTCTGGCTTCTAGAAGACAAATGTGTGGTCAGAGAAGTGGATTTGCATAAGATAGGACTGCTGGACAGTTGCTATCCTTGACACAGTAACATGCAGTTTTGATTGGAACTAAATGCTCAACATGCTCAAATGTGAAAGGCTTGATCTTGACACCCATGTTCCACAGGACTCTTTAACAGAGCTACTTAGAGAACACTTCAAGAGACTAGACTTGTCATTAAGTTTAATTCTAAAACAAAAGAACCAATGCCACATCAAGGAAAATAAAATTGCTTGGATAAGGCAATCAGACTGGGTATCATATGTTGGTAATTCTAGTGTGATGGATTAGAGTTGGAATTTAAATTCAAAGCCAGCCTGGGTTATAAGGTGAGATTCTATCTTCAAATGAAACAAAACAAAACAGTTATATCTCCTATAGCTTGTGAGCTTGTGTTGTTAAAAAAGGAAATAATGCATGCTATTAGATGTATATTTCCATGATCAGAACAATCTAAAGATATTTAGTAGCATTTTCCAGAATCCAGTTAACTGTATATATACTCTAAGCTGGTAATTTATATCAAACAAGCTGAAATAGACATATGGAATAGACTCATTTGGAAAGAGGTCATCACCTCCATTTGTTGAAGCCCCAGAAACTGAATGCAATATTGAGTCACCAGATACTCACTTCAATAACACAAGGAATAGTTTTCCTTTTTAAAGATTTCTTTAGTTTTATTTTATACGAACATTTGTCCACATATGTGTATCTGCACCACAGATATCTTTATCTGGCTGTAGATGCCACAAGAAGGCATCAGATCACTGGAACTGGACTTAAAGACAGTTGTGAGCCATGATGTGGAAGATAGGAACTGAACCCAGGCCTTCTGCAAGAGCAACAAAAGCTCCTAAATGCTGAGCTGTCTCTCCACTCCAAGGACAGTTTCTTAATTTAAAGTTTCATAAAAAAAAGCAATCAGATGGGTGGTTATGAAAACCGTGTCTTTATTTGAATTATGATATGTGTACAGCTGAGAGGTGGATGAATTTGGATTGCAACCAAATAGGTTGCAAAATTCAGATGGCTCAGGGTACTGCAATGCCTGTGCCTTCACAGAACAGTGTCAGTGTCAAGGGACCAGTCCAGACCTTATCATAGGAAATACCCACTCCTAAGTCTCTGCCAGACCAGCAGCTAGAATACCGCTACCTACTCACAGGTCACCTGCTCACTTTCACAAGAGCCAACATCTCCCCAGGGATCCAGCATTGACTCTGATAGAAATTACCATTGACTTGGTAAAGAAATAGACTGCTGGGTATAATTAAGAGCTCTTTTAGTGCATGTTTGTTTGTGTGTCCATGTACATGTTTGAATTGTGGACACATATGTTTGCAGGTGCATGTGTATACAAAAATGTGTGGAAGTCATAGATAGACGTTTGATCTTCCTCGATTGCTCTCTAGCTTATATAGTGAGCTAGGATCTCTCTCTTCAACCCAGACTTCTCCTATTTTGTAGTCTAGCTAGTTAGATTGCTCTGGGGATACCCTGTTCCCACTTTCTATATGCTGACATTACAGATGTGCTGCAACAATCCCTTGCCATTTATGTCAGTGGTGAGGATGCAAGCCTGGTACTCACATGTGCATGGGAGGTACTTCTACCTGGTGAGTTACCACTCAGCCTCCCCATATGCTTTTTGACAACCACTTTAAGAATTTTAAATTGTTCTTCCTGTAAGCACAGCAATGTAAAGGTTTAGTTACATTGCCACACCACTTCTTGAACATAGTTTTCTTTTTCTATGTTTTATTCTCCTACTTCATATACAAAAAGATATAGAAATGGAATTATTGAGAAATAGATTACAGTGAACTCTGCTGTGAAAAAAAATAAAAGTATAAGAAAGGATTTGTTTCAGGAGTCATCAATAATGAGTGATGATTGCAGAAGTTAGGAGGTTAAAAACAAACAATTGCTCTTTTAGTTGTAAGCATAACTCAAAGAAGCACTCCCTAATTTCTTTACAGTAAATATGTTCAGTAATAGTTTATGGCTCTTAAAGATTCTGTTACTGGACTTGGCAGGAGTTGGGGTGGGGGCTGTGACATTGCAACCAACACTTTTCTCTCTGTTCTCTCTGTTTCTCACTAGAGAAAAGATCAGTATTGTTTAGGATTTTCAAATAGGACCGTGACTTTAACGTGACATGAAACCCTGCTATCAGTGATGTGGCTGGTCTATTCCAATCTTTAGGAAGGTGCCAAATGACAGAAGAAACACTAAGATTTTATATATATATATATATATATATATATATATATATATATATATATATGTGTGTGTGTGTGTGTGTGTGTGTGTGTGTATCATATCATATGATATACATATATTCTTGTTCATTTATTACAAATGTTTTAAAGGTTAACTGGTTGATATGTTACATGAATGATCTTCTTGCTTATGATTTTCCAAAATGAAATTTTTGTGGAAGTATCATGAGGAGAAAAATAGTTCTTATTACATTGTGGGTAACATGCAAGGAACTTTTATGTTGTCTATAGGCAATAGATGGGACTATTATGCTATTCTTTCTATACCATGCTGTAATATGTGATTGATTATCCTCAGGATCTTTTTCATCTATGGAAAGGCATGCTTATAGAGTGTTACCTTTATCCATAGGTGACATGAATATAGCATTAACCTTGGTGGCCCTAAATAATATCATGAGGTGCACCATTGTGTAGTTATTGAAAGTTCAGAATTAGAGATTGTTTATATGACTATAAATTTTGACCCTATCATTTCTTTGATATGTTATTCTGTTCAACTTCATAATTCTTCTTGCCTATAGATCAGAATGGTAGTGATGTTATCTGCTGCATGATTTTGTTTTAGAATTGAATGATAACCCATTTGTTAAGTACATAGAACAGTTTTTGTCCCCTTGTAAAATCTATTATATTTTTAAAATAAGATTGAGTTCCAAGAGTTCATGTTGATAGAAAGATAAAATCTATGTTGCTGGGATTTTTGCTTTCTGTGTATATGATTATCCAATGCTATGTCCACTCACTAAGCCCACGAACCTCTCTCTTGGGTCTAACATTTAAGTTTTAGGTTAGATAAGAATAATGAAAAGTCATTTCAGATGCAAAAACAGATGTGGTCCAAAACACCAGGCTTGTTTGAATGCTTGGAATATTAGTGTGGTGCAGGGGAAGATGCCACTTAAGATTATAAAAATTCTATAGGAAAAAAGGGACACTACCATGATGTCATAACAAATAATGGGGTGGGGCGGGATTCAGGGCAATTAACCATGGTAAAGATTTGTCCACAGGACAGGCTGATTTAGAAGATTCCTCACTAAGGTGTCTCTAGATGTGTCACATAGACAATTAAAACTGTCTGTGGCAGATTGGATGAGAAATGTCTCCCATCATCTCATGTATTTGAATACTTGGTACCCAGTAGGTGGTGCTGTTTGAGGTAGTGATGGAACCTTTAGGTGGTGGAGTCTTAATGAGGGAAGTATATCACTGTGGATGGGCTTTGAAGGTTTGTACTTCACCCTTCTCTTGGCACCAAGTTCTGTATTAGATATTTTTCTGTTTCTATGGTAAAATGTTGGACAAAACAAAAAATGAATGATTTACTCATGACTAATGTTCCATTGTGATAAAACTATTGAATAGTATAAGCAGAGCTTGACAGGTCAGCCATTCATGCAGCATCCTGGAAGATAGTAGTGCTGAGAATAATGAGAACATTAGATACCTGTGTCATGAGGTATCAGAGGGGAATTAGGACTCCATTATCAACTAAAAGTCATTCCTGGAATATCTTGGCAAAGAATATGATTGCATTATACCTGTGTCTCGAGAACTCATGTAAAGATGAGTTACAAAGTAACAGACTAAATATTTTAGATGTAGAAATTTCAAGACAGCATAATACTGTGTCTATGGTATGGTTATTACTGATTACCCAAATGAAAAAGAGCAAAATGTGAGGCAGAAAGAAAGAAAAATGTTCAGTTTGGAGAGAAAAAGAATAATAGGAAGCTTAAGCATGCAATCAAGTCATGTTAAAATGAGGTCATAGTTCTTCAAAAGATTAGGGTCATTAAAGTAAAACCACCTGTTCTGCACTAGACAAATAGAAAAAAAAGTTGCACAGAGGGCTAGAATCCACCCAGCTAAGCATCCAGCTTGTGAAAGAGAGCTAAAGGGTTGTTTACTCCTAGAAAACAGTCTCCTAGGGATGCTTTTCAGAGATTCAGTGGACATAAACTGTTGCAACTGTGGTCCAAGGGTGGTTAGGTCCAGCAGGGGTAACAGGGAATATAATCCACATGGTACTGGCTTTGGACACCAGAGTGTTGCAAAATAGAGGGGGGTCATGGATTCCTTTTCGATGATTTCAGAGAGCCAATGAGGCCAGGTAGTTTGTGGCAAGATTGGCATCCAAAAAGGATATGCTGAGAGGTAGTAGAATGGTTTGAATAGTAGCAATGCTCTTAGGCTCATATATATGAATGCTTGATCATTAGGGAGTGGCACTACTTGAGAAGGATTAGGATGTGTATCCTTGTTGGAGTAGGTGTGGCCTTGTTGGAGGAAGAAGTGTGTCACTGGCGATAGGCTTTGGGGTTTCAAATGTTTAAGTCAGTCCGAGTGCCTCTCTTTGCTGGTGGCCTGAGGATACAGATGCAGAACTCTCAACTACTCTCTAACACCAAGTTTGCATGCATGTAGCCATGCTGCCTGCCATGATGATAATGGACTAAACCTCTGAAACAGTAAGCAAGGTCCAATGCAATGCTTTCTTGTATAAGCATTGCTGTGGTCACGGTGTCTCTTCACAGCAATGACTAAGGCAGAACTGACACAGTAAAACCTGGGTTGTACTGGAGACCCCCAAGATGTTGATGAGGCCAGAGCGATGAGACATCTGCCAGAGATGATTGCATATAGAGACTGGAATCGTCCCGAGAGAGAGGTTGTAGAGTTCAGAATAGTGCCGAGACTGTTAAAGACTATAATGCCTTTTGAAGTCAGACTGAATTCATTTTCCATCATGTGATTTTCATGGGCCTATGGGGCAAGGAGTGGACTGTGGCAGTTTGAATGTTCTTGATTAAGCACTTGATTCCTAGTAGATGGCACTGTTCAGGTGGCTGGAAGAAGCATGTCACTGAGGGAAGGTCCCGGGATTTCACAGCTTTGCCTCACCTCTCTTCTCTCCCTCCCTGCTCCCCCTCCCCCTCTCTCTTTCTCTCTCTCTCCTTTTGGTGTGTGGTTGAGATGGGGTCAGTACTGCTACCACCATACTTTCTCTGAGTTCTGCCATACTTTCTCCATCATGATGGACTCCATCTCTCTGGAATAGTAAATCAACAAAAACCCTTTCTTCCTTAAGTTGATTTTGTCAGAATATTTTATAATTGCACCAGAAAAGGAAGTGATAGACTATCACTGGTTCCATGACACTATGACTGTCTTAAACCTTAAATCCCATTGGACATTTCTGTCTTTGCAGATTAGTACTCTGCACTACTTTGTAACTCCACCCCTTGGATTTCTGCACCGTTTCATCCTTCTAGGTATCAACAGTCTTCAGGCTTTAATACCATTTTCTTTACTCCATAATGCATTTCTTGGAGTTCACCAAAGTAAAATAATAAATAAAAGATGGATAAATATCTGATAGATGTTTTCTAGATAAGAGAAGGTGTACACAGTTATGAAGGGCTTATAAGGAACTGGCTCATGTGATTATGGATGCTGAGCAATGTCATGATCTGCTTGCGGTCTGCACAATGTACAACACCAAAGATGATGATGTAAGTACAGGTCTGAGAGCAGAAGAGATATGATATCCCAGTTCAGTCATGAGGCGGAAAAATAGAGGGAGTATTAGTCAGTTCAGGTCTTTGGGGAAGGGAAGGAGTGGGATGATGACCATCTACATTGCAGAGATTGCTCCATTTTACTGAGTTTAGAGCTACTAGAGATAATGAACTATGAAAAGACTTCTGGAGACATACCTTGCGATAGTATTTTATGTAGAGACCTCTTAGTCCATTCAAATTGGCATAAAATTATCCATCATTTTACCAATCCCCAAGGTGTACTATGAACTTGAAGCTTATGTATAGATGCAAAAGGTTATATTTATGTATTTTTCATGAATAGTTAAACTCATAACCATTAATCTATTCATACTTTATCTCTCATACCTTAAATATGCCCCAGTTTTTACACACATCACTATCAATGTCTTATAACTTTTCTTATGGTCATAAATTCACACTGCACTTGAAACATTCACAGAATATCTTCTTCCTTCCCCACTTCCCCTTACCCTCCCCCTAAAATATATGTCCTTGAAATCAGAGATAATGCCGTATAAGAGAATTGGTACAATTCTTTAAAGCCCCGATTTTTGTCAAACTCTATATCCTTAGTGACAGAACAACTGACCACAGAGAAGTATATTGTAGCTTTCTTTGGATTATTGGGTCAGATTTCCTTTCAGATATAATTGAATAATCTTTATCTCTTACTGCAGAATATGGCAGACCCGGAGTATATAACAGGAATTCATTTGGTGGCAACATTGATCTTTTCCTGTCACTTGTCTTTGCTCAGATAATTTCCAAGCAAACTGTTCTACAATGAACTGTTAAATATTTTTGTACTTTTGCCACTGTTGAGGGATTCAGCCAACCATAGTTAAACTCTAGAGCAGTTTCCTACTTTTGACTTTGTTATGGGTTCCTGTCCATATAACTTCCTCTCTTGTGAACTTAAAAGAACTGAAGATAAATCACATGGTCATTTAAATATCAATAGGTCAAAATGCACTAAAAGCAGATAAGAAAATGTAGAGGCTACTTCTCAATAGTTCTTCCTGTGTTACAGTACTGTGGTCTGATTCATAACCCAACAAATGGTTTCTAGTGCAACAAAGTGTCATTTGCCTTTGGCTTGAATTTAATTTTACTTCACATCTTTCCTGTGTGTGTGTGTGTGCGTGTGTGTGTGTGTGTGTGTGTGTGTGTGTAACACTATCAAAACATAATGAAAGTCAGTTCAGATTAATATGGTTGGTATAGAATACTAGAATAAAAATGTCTTTAATATAACTAATTTATCTTAAGATTAAAAATGCTATTGCAAATCATATGTAAACAATAACAGAATTTAGTAATAGAAACAACATTGTAATTCTTGTAGTGCTAAATCTACTTCATCTGTTTTGATGGATGACAGGAAGTTTGGAAGATAGAATAATGTAAAGATCAATTTCTAATGTATTTTAAAGTAGGAGGGTCTTTTACAGAGTCTAGTATGACAAAATTTATTTTAGGAGAGTTTATTCCATGAAAATCATCCACATGTGTGAAACAAGAAGAAAAAGAAAAACCATAAGACTGGAAAATATAACAAACACATAATCAGAGCTTTTCAGATACACTGAGAACTGATTGCATGTTCGCAGTGATCGTAACAGAAAACAGTTCTGAAAATTGTCAAGACAGAATAAACAGAAAATTATAACTATCAGTACAACCTGATTATCTTTGAAAATAAAGATAAAGTAGTACCATTAACAGAACGTAAACACGCAAGTGACCCTCCTGCTGCTCCATATGATGCTACAGAAACTCACAATGAGACTGTAATAACATTCAAATTCTGGGGAGTGCTACCACATCATATTTTCAATTGTTAATATAATTTTTAAAGCTGAAGATATTGTTGAAGGCCTGGATTTTCCTTAGAAAATTGTTGCAAATTTGGCACAAACAAGCGCCTTCATCTCCATTTAGGTGATGCTCAATTTCTGGCCTAGAAGGATAACTTCCGGTTGTGCACTCATGATATCCATTGGGCACTTTATATTGGTGAATTTTACATATTATCCTATTCTTTCTATTCCTGTTTCATAAAACATTTCAAAGACAGATTTAGCCTTTCTAGTACATTGAATGAAATTAAAGAGGATGTTCTCTTCCCTAGTCTCCTATTATAATCTCTAGTTCAGGATATAACCTCCCTCTAACAGTTCTTCCCTCCTCAGTGTTTGTGGAGTCTCGTTATTGCCACACAATCACTGTTTGCATCCTGTGGCTCCTTCATTTAGTAGCAGCAATAAAGGCATCTTGCAGATAGGGAAAAGGAAACTGTTCCGCTTCTCTGTTCAAGACGTTATTAAAAAGTAGCTTTTATATTCTGTCAATAGTAGCATTATGATTCATAGCTACTATTCTGAAATGTTCCTCTTCTTCCAAAAAGTTCATCCCTGCTTTGTTAATTTACAATATACAAGTTCCAACCTACTTTCTTAATGTAATTCCTAATACAAAATCCAATTACAGCTTTCTTTATCCCCAAACCATAAAGTAAGTTTGGTGCTGAATATAAATTACTTTTATATGTTTCTTGTAACTTACACTTTTTTTTTGAGGGCTGAAAATCATGATCAGGGATTTGTCAATAGATCCTTCATTATGTGCTGAAAAGATAGACACTAGCCTTGTGACTCTGGTTCTATTGCTAGAGCTTTTGTGTACACATGAGCCTGCGTACCATGAAGAAGTAATTAGAATCAAGTTCCTGCCACTAATTGTGTAACTGATCAATGCACGGCAGATTACTATGAACCTGATAAAGATTGATTCTTCACACCTGTTGCTCCCTGGCATTGTTTATGCTGCCATGGAGGACTTTATCATTGTGGTCACATTACATCTGCATAAAAATTGGAGACATGGAATATTTTCACTCTAAGTGATAACTTTGTAGACTCTTTTCTCTCCAAATTTTCCTTTGACTTTTCCTCTTATTGGAAGCCATCCTTGTAAATGTTGAGAATAGGTAATACTGAGTTTGCTGTCATTTTTGTGAATAGTTAAGTAGATATTCCTTCATGAGAAGACTTTCAGAATACCCTTTCTATCACTAAACTGGGCTATCCAAGATTGTGACAGAAGACACACAGCTATTTGTATGTCAGCTAGCTAACTCACAACATTAATTTAATAGTGTTATTCATTGTAAATATTTGCAGTGTTAAATATATTCAGTTTCTTTAGCCTTAAGAGAATAAAACCTCAACATCTTTGCTGTAGTCTACAGTTGACAGCGGTTTGTAGGTTCTGCAAAACTCAAGAAGACATGAAGATATGGAAGGTAGGTAGCATGATACCAGTGGTCAGAGAAAAATGCCTTACACTTTCCAGTTCCTGCTGCACCACCACAGCACTATTAGAAAATATGCATTTGCCTTTAAGATGAAACAGAACAAACTTAAACAAAAAGTATATATTCCATCCCAAGAAAATCCAAAGACATTTTTAAAAAACATTTACTGAGACATTAATACTCCAAGATCAGGGAAACTAAAACTTAGAAATGAGATGTTTCCCCAACAGCTTTCAGCTCTGCCTTGTGCAGCAGGAACTAGATTGCTTTGATGGTCATTTCTGGAAAGTCAGTGGGCAGGATACTGAAGACTTTAAGGTCCATGTGGGAGTTTGAATAAGAATGACCCCCATAGGCTCATATATTTGAATATTTAGTCACCAAAGAATGGCACTATTTGAAAGGATTAGGAGGATTAGGAGGCGTGGCCTTGTTGGAGGAAGCCTGTCATTGTGAGGGGTAGGCTTTGAAGTTTCAAAACCCATGTCAAGCACAGTCTCTCTCTTCTGATGGATCATAATGTAGCTCTCAGCTAGTGCTCCAGTGCCATATGTGCTGCCAAGCTCCCTGCCGTGATGATAATGGACTCACCTTCTGAAACTGTAAGCCAGCCCCCAATTAAATGCTTTCGTTATAAGAGTTGCCTTTGTCATGGTGTCTCTTCCCAGAAACAGAACTAAGTCAGTCTACATTCCATCCATCCGGTGTCTCCAATGTCCCCAGTTGTTTCTGGTTAGGTGTACCTATTTAAGACTTAGCAAATCCTAGTGAATGGAGATAGGTAATTCCCAAAGAGAGATTATTAACTTCAGAGAATATTATTTAAATATGACAAGGATTTCTTTTCTTTCTCTCTTTTTTTATTAGAAATGGTTTTTCAGTATATTCTTTTTCCTTTTTTTGAAAATTGATTTTTTTTATACTGTATATCCTGAATGCAATATTTCCTCCCCCAAGTGCTCCCAGGTGCCATGCCATCCAAACATTTTCTTTCTCTTTCTACTTAGGAAAAAAAGAGTCACTTAAATAAATTAAAAGAAAATAAAATAGAAAGAAAACAAATTGGATGTGGTAGTTTGAGTAAGAATGGCCCCCATAGACTCATAGATTTGAATGCTTATTCACCAGGGAGTGTTACTATTTGAAAGGGTTAGGAATTGTGGCCTTGTTGGGGTAAGTATCAACTTGGTGGTGGAAGTATGTCCCTGGGGATGGGCATTGAGGTTTCAGATGCCCAAACCAGGCCCAGTGTCATTGTCTTTTCCTGCTGCCTGTGAATTTGGATGTAGAACTCTCAACTACATCTCTAGCACCATTTTTTCCTGTGTGCCACCATGATCCCAACTGTGATGAAAATGTACTAAAACTCTGAAACTATATGCAAGCCCTAATTAAATGCTTTCTTTTATAAGAGTTGCTGTGGTCTTTTCATCTCTTCATAGCAGTAGAACAGTGACTTAAAACACTGGAAAAAAACCACAACAAATAGAAGAAAGAGAGGCTGGGTGGTGGTGGCACATGACTTTAATCCTAGTACTCAGGAGGCAGAGCCAGGTGGATCTCTATGAGTTCGAGGCCAGCCTGGTCTACAGAGTAAGTTCCAGGACAGGCACCAAAACTACACAGAAAAACTCTGCCTCAAAAAAAAAAAAAAAAAAACCCACCAAAACCCAAAAAACCCAAAAAATAAAAAAACAAAAAACAAAAAAAGAAGAAAGAGAAAAAGAATTAAAGAAAAAACACAATAAACACATAGATACAGAAATATACATTTGCACTCACAGAAATTGCCTCTCCCAAAAGAACCAAAACAACTGAAACCATAATACATATACATAAGACCTGTAATGGAAAAAAAAAAGCAATGATAAAGCATTATGAGACAAAGAATGCCTTGAGGTCATTTTGTTTTGGACATCTACTGCTGGGCAAGGAGCCTGGCCATAAGAGTGTTTTGTATGCCCAGTATTAATCATTGGAGAGACTTCCATTTGCAAATGCTTATCAATTGGAGATGGTTTCTGGGTTAGAAATATGGAAGTGTATCCACTTAGCCTCTCAGTACTGGGACCTCATCTGAACCAGACCTGTGCTGGCCCTATGTGTGGTGATATTTAATTTGTGCTGAAATGTGCTGATATTTTATTTGTATGTTAACAAAGTTTTCCTGGAGATCAGAGGACATAGCCAGCCATTTTTAAGTAAACATAGAAGAAGTCAGGCAGTGATAGCACATACCCTTAATCCGATCACACGGCAGGCAGAGTCTATGTGTGTTCAAGGACACACTAGGGAACAGCCAAGCTTGGTGACACACACCTTTAACCCCAGTACCAACCATAGAGACCTGGAGGTCTGTACAGACAGGCAGTAACAAGGAAGTGAGGTAGCTCAGCTAAGAGCCAATGAGAGGGTAGAATAGCAAGGCAATAAAAGCCTGGGGAGGCAGGATGCAGCTCTCTTGGGAGGCTATGGTGGCACGGTGACAAGGCTAGCTGGTGTCTCTCACTATTTCCCTGATCTCTAAGGCTTTCACCCCTATATTTGGCTCTGTCTTTCTTATTTAATGAGACTGTTTAGAAATTTGTCTACACCTATGCATACTTTCACAGTCTTTGTGAGTTCATTTGTGTTCCAGACCTGTGTTTAGAAGGTCTTGTTTCCTTGGTGTCCTCCATCCCCTCTGATTTTTAAATTTTTTTTTTGCCTCCACTTCTACAGAGTTCTCTGAGTCTGGAGGTGAGAGACTTGATGGAGACTGTAGCATGAGTCTTAAAGAGTCTTATTAACAAAATCAAACCCGGGGCCAGTTATTGGGGTGAACACTGGAAGGTCAGAGAGACAGAATAAGCCACAGCTATCTCACCTCACCAGATCCTCAGCTGGTCTTGCTTCCTCAGACTGGAGGCCTCTATGTCCTCATATCTGAATGGGCCTCAGCTGAACTGCTGCTGCCTAAATGCTTAACCAGGCCAAATGCTTCTCTAGGCCAAATGCTTCTAGTTTCTGGTCCTCACACTTTATATACCTTTCTGCTTTCTACCACCACTCCCTGGGATTAAAGGCGTGTGTCACCATGCCTGGCCATTTCCAATGTGGCCTTGAACTCACAGAGATCCAGAGGGATTTCTGTCTCTGGAATGCTAGGATTAAAGGCGTATGCTACCACTGCCTAACCTCTGTTTCATATTGTGGCTGTTCTGTCTCTGACCCCAGATAGGTTTATTAAGGTACACAATATTTGGGGGAACACAATATCACCACATTTCTTTTAAGACTAAGTATTCCAAGGTCTCTTACTCTCTGCACTTTGTCTAGTGGTGGGTCTCTGTATTTCTTCCCATCAACAACAGGAGGAACCTTCTTTGATGATGGATAAGCATAGCACTAATCTATGAGTAGAGCAGAATACCAATAGGAGTCATTTTATTAAAAATTCCTTTAGCAGAACCATAATATTTAATTACTTCTATGTCCCTGACATATCTAGTCTCAGGTTCTTGTCCACTAAAGCAGTGCCCTGCTGGGTTCCATCTCATGGAGTGAGTTTTAAATCTAGTCAGATATTGGTTGGTTGATCCTATAAGATTTGTGCCATTATTGTACTAGTACCTCTTGTAGGCACATCATCATTATAGTTCAAGGGGCTTGTAAATGGGTTAGTGTTTACATTTTCCTTTGGTAGTGTGCAGAGTACTTTCTAGGACAATGAGTACTAGTCCTTGACAGTGAAGACTCTAGGTAGGTACCAGCTCAACTTCTCCATGTTCAATGAGTTGTATAGATACTGTCTTCAGCAATAGTGCCTTACAATGAGTTTGTGGAGAACAACCTATAGCTTTGGCAATGGCCTGAGTTGTTTGGAAGTTCCCATATGACCTCTTTGGCCAACAACTTGATTAGATGTAAGCCATTCCTGGAACTGCAGGCTTCATTTGGTGTAAAGAAATGTACAGTTGTGGCTTCGTCTCCCTGTTAGTTTGCAATTCAGTTTCTATTACCTTCACATATGTATATATTTTAGGAAGCTTCTACTCTATTAGGGTTTCATATGACCCATTAAATAGCTCTTAGTTTTAGCTGTCCCATACAGTATTCCCTCATTTAACCCCCTTTTCTCTCCTTGTCCCCATCTGATCCTCCCATTCCAGTCCCCCTTCTATGCTATCCATAACTATCTGTTCTATCTTCCTAGAGATATCTTCCTATCTATCATCTATTTATCTATCTATCATCTATCTATCAATCTATCTATCTATCTATCTATCTATCTATCTATCTATCTATCTATCTATCTATCTATCCATCCATCTGTTCTCTGTGGTTTTATGGGTTGTAGCTTTGGTATTAAAGATTTAATAGCAAATATACACATATAAGTGAATACTACTGTATTTGTCATTTTGGATCTTGGTTTTCCTCACTCAGGATGATTTTTTTTTCTATTTTCATCCATTTGCTTGCAAATTTTATGGTGTCATTTTTTAATAGCTGAGTAATACTCCATTGTCTAATTGTACCACATTTTCTTCATCTATTCATCCTTTGATAAATATCTAGTCTGTTTCCAATTTCTGGCTATTATGAATAGAGCAGCAATGAACATATTTGAACAAGGGTCTCTGTAGTAGGATGATAGTCCAAAGGCTATATGCCCAAGAGTGGTATAACGGGATCTTACAGTAGCTCTATTCTTAGCTTCCTTAGGTCATCTGTTTTAATTTTAAAGATTAAGTATTATTGCCACTGTGATTGTGTAAGCAACGCCTATCAGTTTTGCCTAGTTGACTCTTACAAGGTTTGTCTTGCCATGCTATAAAGTACATGAAAATTTTGTTAAAAGTTCCTGAGGTTTTGGATGGAGTTTATGAAAATAGGACTTACTCAGTAGGATTCTGTTTTCCTTTTATTTTCTAAATTGTCTAGGGTAATGTAACTATCCCTACTTGAATCAGCAAACATTTGAAGAGGTG
>CABHPR010132222.1:12301-48581 GCA_902168415.1 Peromyscus melanophrys | reverse complement strand
GCCAAGGCAGCTGGACATGGCTTTGTATTTGGAGGAAAGAGGATGGTCAGAGGGGTATAAGGACAGCTATAAGGAATCAGTTTCCTACTTCTTCAGAGAATGCCACCATTTCCTAGAGGCTTTGATCTAAAAGGAGCAGGGGAAGTACTGGGTTTTGATGCAGGCGATATTAAGATGTTGTTGAAATGTATAAACATTTGTTGATGTTTGCCTTGACCTTCACCTCAACAACAACAAATCTTTATTATAATCTCCTCTGGAAGCCATATGCATCTTCACTTAAAAGCACATTTTCTGGTGTCAATATTATTTTGAGCTCTGAATTGGAGCAGAAGCAACTATTAAAGAATTATCATTAATGTTTATATGAATGTTAGAATTTACTCAGCATACTTTTATTTCAAACATTGTATAAGGGTTTTTTATTTTTAATTTCAAACAGTGAAGAGCTATATTTGAAGCTGTGGCTTTCACCTTCCCTTTGCCCTTCCTCTTCCCATTTCCTTTGTCTCACTGCAACTCCAACACGGCAT
This sequence comes from Peromyscus melanophrys, assembly GCA_902168415.1. Lineage (NCBI taxonomy): Eukaryota > Metazoa > Chordata > Mammalia > Rodentia > Cricetidae > Peromyscus > Peromyscus melanophrys. The sequence continues at coordinate 48,048 of CABHPR010132222.1, read as the reverse complement.
CATGTTCTGGATCTATAAAACAGAGGTCATGCCTTCCCAAAAGAGTGCTGTGCAAGTTGGACTAACCACAACATGCACTTTTAGCTTTTTATTCAGCAAGATGGTTTTGTCAACTTGCTAATTTTATCTTTCTTCCATTTGCCCAGAAAATTCAGAAAATATCATATAAGTAAATTTAAAAGTACCTTTTCAAAAAGAATGACACCATGATGTGCGAAGTAAAAGACATAGTCTTATTGGTAGGTTCTGTAATGATGTCGCTATTAGAGGTCACAGGTCACTAGCAGTGCTTCCTTTCAGGGGCAGGGGACATCAAACAAGTGACAGCCGTAGAGAGCTTTCACATTTGTCTACATTAACAAGCATGGTTCATTAAAAAGCCAAGTATAGTTACTTGATATCCTTGATGAATTTCAAGTTTGATAACCAGTCACTGATAATCTTTCCGTGTCCTGGGCTGGGACTTCTAGCATTTTCCTCTCCCTTTATTCTATCAAGTTTCTTCAAAAGCTGTCACATGGTACCCATGTCCTCAGACATGGTGCCGCAGTGTATTCTTATCATCCTGAGGGCTCTTTTCTCATATTTCATCAAATCCTTGGGGTGTGTGTGTGTGTGTGTGTGTGTGTGTGTGTGTGTGTGTGTGTGTGTGGTCTATCCATGTGTTTGGCATGTGGAGGCTAAGCAGTGACTTCTGGATGTTGTTCTCAACAGCTTTGACTCCATATTTTTTGAGACAGGATTTCTTGTTGAACCTGAAGCTTGCCTATTCAGCCAGAGTGACTGTCTAGGAAGCTCCTGGGTCCATCTCTCTTTGTCCCCTGCCCTCAGGACTGGGGCTACAGACATGTGCCACCATGAACAAAGCATTTTATGTGGGCATAGCAAACACTTTACCCACTGAGCTCTCTCCACAGCCTAGATATCACCTGCTTCTCATTGCTTCCCCCAAACTCACTTCCTCCTTTCATCATATGTACTACCTTTCAGTGTATGTACTACAGGGGCATGCAAACATTGTACTGTTGGAAATAGACCCTTCTGCTTCCACAGCATCTTCAGTGTCTTTTGAGTAAGACAAGCCTCACAGATGCCCCTTCAGTGCTCAACAGAGAATATTTTTGCTCTCTGTAACAGGAAGGGGAAAATAGATTCATAAGCTATATGCAGTTTTTATCTGAGTAAGTACTGTTGAAGTACTCTTGAGCAAGATTAAGCTAGTATGGTTTATTCCACCTCCCCACTAATAATTACCACAATTGAACTTCCTAACTTCTGCCAATCACATGGTTATAAAGTGGTGAATGATTTCACTTTAATTTGCATTTCTCTGATTACTAGTGTGCTTGTTATCTCTTCATATACTAAGTGTGTGTTTCTGTATACATTTTTCATCTGTTCGTCTTTTGCTCATTATTAACTTCTACTAGGATATATGTTCGTTATGAAAATGCACATTTGGTCATGCAATGAAGCATAATTTAGTATACTTTTTCTAAAAGGGGAAATGTATATTTAGAAAAGGTTTCCTCTGATATCACTAACAACTGCTTCTCAGTTGAGCATTTATAGGTATTCTACTTTGACATCACTATAAACTCTGCTGTTGCTGATCTCCCAGCGCTGAGTGCAATGTTTTCTTCCATTGAGTCCTTTGACTTCACAGTCTACATTCTTCGTCTGTGCTTCTCTTATTTTTCTCTTTCGATCTCTTTCATAACTCTGTCTAAAGGCCTGTGCTCAGAACTTTGATGCCATCTCATTTTGTCCTTTCCCCATCAAGACTCACAGACCCAACTATGGCCTTTATATTCAATAGTGAAACAGACCTACCTCCCACCTGAACGTCTAATGTTAGGATTCTAACTATAAATACAATATCTCTACCTTGTCCTGTCTCCATTTTAAACTCAGCCAGCTTACATGAAAATAAAAACAACTTTGAAAAGTGTGTCAACTTCATCTATAAAGCATTAATGCTGCTTGCAAATCAGCACTCAGAGGGAAACTTTGATGTAGCCTTTGATATCTAATTCTGTTTGATCTGCTAGGCTGGGTGATGAATTTAGATGTTTTCCAATTGCAAATGTGCTTTGACTCCCTCCCCTTCTTCTGATGGTGCTTTGTGTTACCCATGTTAGGCTCCTGACCACTTCATCCCCAGAACAAGAGAAAGTCTACTAAATATTACAAATGACACATTTTAATTACATGGTTATTGCTTTATAGATTCCCAGAATCTTTTTTTGCTGTCTGACATAAAATAAAAATCCATATTGATACTCTGTTATTGTAATTAAATAATACATAATGATGTTGAATAAAATATAGCATTTCTTCACTTTTACACAACTCAAATTAGTATTTGTTTTGCCTGCAGAAGTAACCACTGTATGAAAGTGGTTGCTTCTCAAAGCTTACGGGAAGTTTGTATATTTATGTGGATCCTTTGTCTATATTGTTTTGTGGTTTTCATTCCTTAGAGATGAAGTCATAATTTTATTTCCTTTTATTCAACCTTCTTTTTTCATCACACTTGAGTTAGGATTACTTCCTGGCTAGCATGTGTGATGGGTGAAAGAGAAGAAACTGGAGGCAGAAAACACATGAGGAATTTTTACAATAGTCCATCTGAGGGATAAGAAAAGTTGGCCTAAGTTGAGAACAGACGGAATTACGAGGAGAGGACATGAAGGTGGGGATTCAGAGGTTGGGATTGGTAATCAAGTATTTGTTCAACTTGCAATAGATGCTGGAGAACACACCCAGATAAGTCCCATGAGAGGCAGAGTTAGGAAAGACAGTAAAAATTGAAGTACAGAACCCAGGAAGGAAAGCAGGCAGAGAGGCCTGGGACTGGAGTTGCAGACAGTTGTAAGTGGCCTTGTGGGTGCCAAACGTTTGTTCTCCGTAGAGTAGCAAGTGCTCCTAACTATTGAACCATCTCTCCAACTTCCCCACAAATACTTTTTTAGCAGACCTTCTGTATAACCATAGTTAGTTATATTAGTATAGAAGCGTCTGGAAACCAATAAGATTATAAAGAAAAAATACAGCTGAGAAGGCAGAGAAATGCAAGCATGCTCCTTTTATTCATTTTTTTCCTGGTAGATTGCAATCATCTTGTTCATCATTTAACTCTTTTTGTCTGTGAAACATGGAATAGTCTTTGGGATATATGGTTTTCTAGAGGTTTTGAAAGAGAAGATGAATTGCAATACAAAAAGAGACTTAAGAATGTTCCGTTTCTCTGTAAACTTCTTAAGAAACAGTGAAGCATAGGAATATGTTTTTCTCTCACTTGATTTCATTTTAACTGTCACTTCATTTTACTTTCTTGGTATCTTATCCCTTTATATTTCCAAAGCTTTCCAGGTAATGTGTATCTTTTTATACTTTTACTATCCAAAATTAAAGAAAAATACAGAAGAAAACATGTTACTAATTATTACTTTTAATACAATGAGGTTCCTTGCCGCCTTGATATTTCAAAAATAATATAGAGAATTATTAAGTGAAATTCCTTCCTAATAAAATCCAGCTCAAGCTGTGGTCTCACTGCCCTGGTGTCCAGAACTCTCTTCCTAGACAGAATGCCTAGAGATTAGCCTTTTATTCTCTTGGCCTCTATCACTTCACTTCTCTTAGACTTCCTTGTAGCTGCTTCCACTAGAATACTGACCTTTAGTAAGAAAGAAGGGCAATCTATCACTCACAAAAAATGGAAGAAAGTGAAAGTAAGAAAAACGCCTTTCAGTTAAATTGCACAATGAGGAGGCAGAGAAGTTTTTTTGTCTCTTTTTTTTCCATCTTTGGACAGTAAACACCTGGATAAGGTTATATGTGTTTAAGTGGAGGGAGGAATAATGATTTTTATTGAGTGTGAAATTGAGCATCTAAGGGAAATCTGTATGATTTCCAGGCATTATGGAGTCCTGTTAAAAATTGTAGTCTTGAATTTAAGGTTCAATTAATCAGAAAAGTTATTTTTATTTCTTTCCACTGATGTCAAATGCTTCATAGAGAATGGAATAGGTGGATATAGTGTAATTATATTTGTAGGACATGCATATCAAAGAAGAGATAACCAAGGTAAACATCCTACTTAGATGGGGAAGAAAGGGAAGAATGATGCTGATGAACACAACAGCAGTTCTGGGATCAGGAGGGAAAGACATGGGAGCCACTCCCTTCCCTGAAAAGGATATCATGTGAGAAAGACCCTGAGTTCACTTCCTTTACCCAGTGTTCTCCATAGCTCTTTGCTCTGCCTTTAGGAAACCTTTCTTTTCTGGTATTTTCAGAGCCATCACTTGAAAGACATTAGCAAATGTGACTTTCTTGTATCCTGAGTTCTTTCACAGCCTATTTTTCCCCATCTTGGAATGTGACCACATGGATTACTCCAAATGAGAAATGACCATGGGCAATTTATCCGCTCAAGATTCTTGTTCTTTTTTAAAAATTATTCTCTAAAAACCATTTTTAATACTTTAAAAATAATTATTAGAAAATTCATAATTACAATTATATTAAGTATATAGAAATTTCCCCAAACCAATGTATATTTTTTTGTTTAATTAATTACTAATTTACCAGATCAGGACTAGAGATTAGGACTAAAGCCTGCAGTTTAATTATTCTTTACAAAAATGACAAGCACCCACTTTTCAATTTTTATAGCATCATAGAATAATAAAATTCATCCAGTATTATCTAATTTCTTTGTATATGTCAGAACATACATTATAAACCTTTGGATCTCTGTTTGTCTCATTCATTGTCCAAAGTTCACTGAAAGTGATGCTTCCTCCTGGAACTCTTATTACAACTTTAAAATATTCAGAATTTATACATATTTTGATCACAACCTTGATTTGATTTTATAATTGTGTTCTGCTGTGCGGAGAGATGGCTCTGTGATTAAAATGTCAGCTTCTCTTCCAGAGAACTGAGTTTAGTTCCCAGCACCCACGTGTTGCAGCTCACAACCACTGTAACTGCAGCTCTCGAAGATTGATTGCTCTTTTCTGGCTTCTTGGGGAACCCCCATAGATGTGGCTTACACTCACACAGACACATACACATGAATTATAAATATAATGTAAAAGCAATTATGTTCTGTTTTTCTATTTTAGCAAATGCCAAACAGTTGAGAACAAATGCAATGCTTAGCAATTAGAATGTATTTCAAAATAATTAGATATGTCTAATGAAGTTCACTTCTACAAAGTGTTCAGTACATAAGATTATCATTTATAAGAAGTTAACTTCCTAGGTAAAATTGAATTTAATATTCTAGACTCAAGAAGGCATTTTAGTCCTAGAGATTAAGAATATTGGCATAGAAGAGTGAATATTGAATATATTGGTATACCTAATATGATATAAAATATTTGATGAGAAAAATGGCATGGATCACATCAAAAATAATTGGTGATAATAGTCAATTTTATTATTCATGCTTCAACACCATACCAATTGTGTCTCATTTTTGTTTCATTCATTTATAATGAATAAAATCTTTGAAACATACAGCTGAGAGTTTCTTTTGCCTCCTGATCCCAAAGACACAAATACAAAGATTTAATGAAGGACTGCAGAGGTGTAGCGCACAGTTATCCGGTTGGTTATAGCCATATTTTCTTTGTCATGCCTTTGTATATGTAAATATACAAATCCCATTAGTAACAGAGTCAACAAGCATTTATGAGAAAATGGTAGGAAATGCATTTAGTGTTGAACAGCTAGAAATTTTAAAATGCTTTTGCTGATGAATATGTAGGAGAAGATTACTAAGAACAATTCGAGGGCAATTGTCATCTCAGCTAGAAAAAAGCCACCAGTTTTATAAAATATGACTGTTAAAGCAATCTATAGGACAGAGGTGTCACATAGGAAGTGACTGATGGATCTGGAAGTAGGGAAACCTAGTATTAAGTCTCAAGAGCAAAGGGGGAAGGTGATTAAGAATCCAATTATCTGGAGCTGAACATGAGTTGCATATGTTGACATTAGAGAGGACTGGGTACCAAAGGGGTCTGTAGATGCTCACATAGCAGTTATGAGAAATAGCAGCCAGAGGTTAAGGCTCTAGAATATGCATTACTCTAGAATATACTCATATCAAGTTATTGCATTGTTCTGCCTAGTAATCATGTCCTGTGTTTCCTTACAACACATACTAGACATGTGTATGACTGTGCATGAACATGCATATGCACATGGAAGCCATGTCTTCCACAGTTGTTCCCCATAATTGCTGTGGGATGTCTTTCTGTGTGCTGCGAATATGTGCTGCTCCCATTGGCTAATAAATAAAGCTGCATTGGCCTATGGCAGGGCAGGATGGAGCCAGGCGGGAAAATTCAAGAGAGACAGTGAAAGGAGAGTGGGGGGAGACACCAACCCGCCAACCAATAAGCAACATGCAATGGGACACAGGTAAAGCTATGGAAAACGTGGCAATACATAGATTAATAGTCACCGGTTGAGTTAAGTTATACGAGCTAGCTAGCAAGAAGCCCGAGCCATAGGTCATACAGTTTGTAATTAATATTAAGCCTCTGAGTAATTATTTTATAAGTGGCTGTGGGACCATGGGTGGGAGAGCTTTGCCCAGAACACAGGGCCAAGTGGGACCAAGAAACTTCTGCCTACACATAATAATTTTGTTTTGAGACAAGACGTCACAGTGAACTGAAGAGTTAACCTGTTTAGCCAGACTGGGTGGCCAGCATAATCCAGGCATATGCCTGTCTCTGAGCTCCCACAGCATGAAGGTTACAAGCCTGCTCCACTGGGTGTAGCTTTTTAGCATGGGTGCCAGGGATCTAAACTCTGGTCCCTATGTTTGAATGACAGGCAATGAGCTGACCAAGCCATCTCCCCAGCCTCACACTGGATTTTAAAACGTGCTGACACTGAAACCCCCTTTTCATTTTTTGAATTCAAGGGAATTTATCAGCAGTTTATTAAAAGCATCCCTTGATTTGTATAAAGGAAACATTTGTAGGCGAGGAGGTCCCAGGAATGTGCTAGTGTAGTTTAGTAGAAACCCCCCAGCTTTGGCCTCTCGTGGATTCTCCTAGCTGTGGTTATCAGCAATCATGTCATGGAGCATCAGGGATGGTGATGAGGGATATGCTCATTTTGAGAAAAGTCCCACTGTCTTTTACAATTTGAGCTACGCAAATTCAAGGCATTCTTGCCCACCATCTTTCCCTTTTGAATTATGACCCTTACTTTTTTAAGTTATTCTTTTTAAAGAGTATTATTCATTCTTTTATGCATATGGGCATTTTACCTGCACGTATGGCAGTACACCATGTCCGTACAGTGGCAGAAGAGGGTTTCAGATTTCTTGGGAACTCTATTTACAGACTGTTGTAAGCTGTCCTGTGAGTGCTGGGAATCGAACCTTGGTCCTCTGGAAGAGCAGCCAGTACTCTTAACCATTGAGCCCTGTCTTTTTAATTCTTCTCATCTGTTGGATTGTAGTGACTCCAAACGTCAAAGTCCTCAGACAAAGTTCCTGTGCAAACAGTGTTTTTCATGTATCATGACTACAAGCTAAAGTTCCTGGAAAGAAGCATCAGCTACATGAAGGATCTATAAAGACGAGCTGGCTGCTTAAACCGCAGTGCTCATGGAGAGGTTTCAATGTTCCGAAGCCAGAGCTTATTATCTTGCATTTTCTCACTCCTCTTAAAATATAGTCATTCCCCAACTCTGTGTCTGACCAAACATCCTTGTGATCATCATATGAAACCATTTGGAATGTGTTAACAGTCCACTGGCTTTCACCAACCCCAAACTTAACGTATCAGAGAGCTAGGATAAACATAGGTTTCCCGATCTCCTCTACCCAGCCACACTGCTGCTCCCACTCATGGATTTGAAAAGTATCTGTATTTCTGACATTTTTCTTTTTGTCTTATTATTATAAAAACTCCATGAAACTGTTGACATGTTGGAACATAGGATGCAAATCTGTGTTCCCTAGCCATGGTCACATATTTGACACCAGAAAAAAAATATTTCTTATCTCCTTCAAGCTGAGAGCCTTACGTTGACTACTACTCTGTGTCCTTAGTATTATAATGAACACCTGAGCATGGTGTATTCCAGATGAGAGGCCAAATGCTTTATCAATTTTCTTAGAGCTCCTTATATTTCTTTATTTGAAATTATCTGCTCAGGAATACTTACTGACTTTTTATTTTACCATAACCAGACAAAATATTTATCAATAATGGAATCGACTACTTCTTTGATTTAAATCAGTTGTGATGCTGAATCTTAATAAGCTTTTGTTGATCAATATTCTTCTCATGTTTATATTCTAAGGGAGGGGTTGAGAGAGGCCTTTTTCTCTTTGAGTCCTAAACAGATCTTACAACTGTACACTTTATTTCCCCATTGTTGTAAAGCCTCTCAAGCTGACAAAAAAATTTTAAGCATGTCTTTCATTTCACCACATTGTAAAATGCAAGAGTTCTTTTTCCTCTTTTCTAGAGGTGTAGTAAACCATTAGATATCTGGGTTTTTTCCTAATTTACATGCAAACATATTATCAAATCTTTACTATTTCAAAATTTTTAACTATTTTGTTTTTATATTCCAATGAACTTTCACTAGAAACATATATTGTATTTCAGGTTTCTGTTACATGAACGCCACATCTTAATATGCTATTTTTGATGTGTGTAGTGATGAATAGCTTCAAAAATCTCAGCGTTACTACTTATTCACAGCACATTTTCATTGGAAACACTACTTAGGGATCTGATCAAATGATCCTCTTTTCACAGGTCTCTAATTTCTATGGCAAGAGAGAGATCATTGGAATGTGCTGTTTCATTATCAAAGCGTGGTTCTGGAAATAATTAATGATATTGCTTATATTTACTTAAGTCATAATAAGTTATTCTGACCTTCAAAATACATAGGAGGCTGAAGTCCTAATATATTTACAAAGAAGGAAGTATCATTGAGTATGACCTTTCCCCTATAATGGTAGGTGATGAAGAGTACCTGAGGATTTAAGTAAATCAGAGCCAGAGAGGAGAAGCAAATCACTTACCTGTATGACTCAGTGAGATAGTCATTGTGACCGCAATCAACAGACCTAGGTATACCTGTGAACATCTCAGTTGGGTAGAAACATCATACCAAATAGCATACTTTATGCCTCTCGCCACTGACATGTTTGGTTATAAATAAACCACTTGATAATAGGTAATATTAACTTACTACTTTAGTCCAAAAAGACAAGAGGCTGAAACATATAATACACTGGAAAGTTCTGTGGACTGGAGACTCTTCATGCAGTGTCTGCCAATGTCTCTCATATTGGCTTTGATGTATCACCCAGAAATATCTTCAGAGTTGCCAGACGGTTTTTTTTTTTTTGTAGCTAATGACAAAGGATATTAAGCTCCTTCCTATCAACAAGTATCTGTTCCTACCTCAGACACTGAAATATGTCACCTTTTAACTCCCTCCATCTGTTTTAAACTCTCATCATTCCACCTAGATCATAGGGCTGGTATGAGGAGGCTACTTTTAATCAATTAATTGGATTAAACTTCATCAAGTGGCATTCTCTATCTGTTCAAAAAATTTAGGATGAAGTGCAATACATGTGAATTTTTGCATGTGCAGTTTTGATTATGAGATCTAGACCCACTCCCTTACAAAGTAAGAGCAAGGCTTGGGGAGATGGTTCAGTGGATAAAGGTGATTGCTTCATAAGTGTAAGTACCAAAGTTTAAATGTAGCAAACCTGCACAAAAGCTAAAAGCATGAACATCTTTAACTTCAGTGCTTTCAAGGTGAGATGGGAGGCAAAGACAGGAAAATCCTTGGAAGCACATGAACAGTTGGACAGGCAAAAGCATCAGAAAAACCAACAGAGACCCTGTCTAACCTCGGTCTGTTCTCTGACCTCCATGGAAGTGTTCCATTATTCACACCCATGAATGAGTGCAAGAACACACACACACACACACACACACACACACACACACACACACACAGAGAGAGAGAGAGAGAGAGAGAGAGAGAGAGAGAGAGAGAGAGAGAGAGAGAGAGAGAGAAGAGAGAGAGAACCTAAGAGCATTCTGCTATGATCCTACCCTTTTCTTCAGAGGCATTTTAAGAGTTGTATAGCCACCCACCTCTGGACAGGTTGTCCTGGGTTGTGTTAAAAAGCAATCTGAGCAAGCCTGGAAGAGAAAGGTGGTAAGGAGTGTTCCTGTATAATCTCTGCTTCAAGGTCTGCCTCCAGATTTCTGCCTTGAGTTCCTTAGCTTCCCTGGATATGGGACTACAATCTGAAATGAAACAAACTCTTTCCTCCCCAGATAGATTTGGGTCAGTGTTTTATCACAGCAACAGAAAATCAAATTCAGACAGGCTACAATAACAAAGTAGTGTGAACTCTGTAGATTATGATGAGAAAAAGAAGGTTAATTCTCCTAAGTTTGGAAGCTGAAAAATCTAAAATCATGGCATAGGAGGATTTGATTTCCAGTGATTGCCTGCTTCATTCCCAAGGGCCATCTTCTTATTTAACCTCACAGGGTACTAAGAAGAGGAAGGGTTCATACTGCTTTTGTTTGTGAGGAAATCTCATTCTTGCGCGCTCTGCCTCCTTCACGACCTAATCAGGCTTCACAGTCTTTGCCCCTCACTCTATCATAATCATCTTTGAGTTGAAAACTTCATCTGTGAAGTGGGGGAGATACAGAGCGTTCAGTTCATTGCATAAGACTACTATGCTCTCAATCTTCATGAGAAAAAAAAATCCAGATCAATTTAATAAAAGACTAATTCTAATGACAAAAGAGTAGGGTCATAGACTGGCAGACAGTTGTCCTATTCAAACGAGAATACATGGAATGCAGAAAATGCCGGGTTCCCTTTGGGAAGGACCTGGAGATATGGTGAAAAATTTATAGTATTCATCTTCTGCCTAAAGGAACTTTTCTCAGTGGAATGGACATATTTGTTTGTTTGTTTTGTGGTTTTTTTTTTAATTCTAAGGTTTTAATGCTGGATAGGAAATGGAAGTTTTTCTTAATAAAGTGATGTATGTTTTAAGACTTCAAAATTCATATATGCTTGCTTATTATTAGTAACAAATTTATAAGTCATTGTGTACTTAAAACTGATAGTATATTTCTGTTTTTTGAATGTTGAAAATTTCTTTTTTCCTTATTAAGAAATTTTTTATTCATTTTACATACCAACCACAGATCCCCCTCTCTTCCCTCCTCCCTCCCCGCCCAGCCTTTCTCCCCCAGCCCACCCCCCCATTTTCTCCCCTGAAAAGGTAAGGCCTCCCCTGGGAAGTCAGCAAAGTCTAGTACATTGAGTTGAGGCAGGTACAAGCCCCTCTCCCTGCATCAAGGCTGTGCAAGGTGTCCCATCATAGGTAGTGGGCTCTTAAAAGCCTGCTCATGCACCAAGAATGGATTCTGATCCTACTGCCAGGGGGCCCCTTAAGCAGACCAAGCTACACAACTGTCTTGCTTATGCAGAGGGCCTAGTCTAGTCATATGGAAGCTCCACAGATGTTGATCTAAAGTTCATAAGTTCCCACTAGCTTGGTTCCCGGAGCTTGGCCTGGTGCTTGAATGTGGATCTTTGCATCTGCTTCCATCAGTTACTGGATGAAGACTCTATGATGACAGTTAGGGTATATTCACCAATGTGATTACTGGGGTAAGCCAGCTCAGGTACCCTTTGCACTATTGCTAGTAGTCTAAGCTGGGGTCATCCTTGTGGATTCCTGGGGACTTCCGTACCACCAGATTTCTCCCTATCCCCATGATGTCTCCCTCTATCAAGGTATCTCTTCATTGCTATCCCACTCTGTCCCTGTTCCAACTAGACCACCCTGTTCCCTTATGTTCTCATCCCCCATCATCTACCCTCTATTGCCCCTGCTCACCACTAGTTTACTCATGTAGATCTCATCTATTTCCCCTTCCCAGAGTGATCCATGTGTCCTTCTTAGGGTCCTCCTTGTTAGCTAGCTTCTTTGGAGCTGTGGTTTTATTTATTTATTTATTTATTTATTTATTTATTTATTTATTTATTTATTTTTACTACTGAGTAGTTTCATGTTTTTTGTTTATGTGTTTGTTTTTTACTGCTGAGTAGTACTCCATTGTATATATGTACTACATATTCTTTATCCATTCTTTGATTGAAGGGCATCTAGGTTGTTTTCAAGTTCTGGCTATTACGAATAATGCTGCTATGAACATAGTTGAGCAAGCGTCCTTGTGGTATGATTGAGCAGCCCTTGGATATATACCCAAGACTGCTATCCTTGGGTCTTGAGGTAGATTGATTCCCAATTTTCTGAGAAGTCACCATGCTGATTTCTAAAATGGCTGTATAAGTTTGCACTCCCACCAACAGTGGAGGAGTGTTTCCCTTGTTCCACATCCTCTCCAACATAAGCTGTCATCAGTGTTTTTAATATTAGCCATTCTAAAAGGTGTAAGATGGTATCATTTTGATTTGCATCTCCCTGGTAACTAAGAATGTTGAACAATTCCTTAAATGTATTTCAGCGATTTGAGATTCTTCTGTTGAGAATTCTCTGTTTAGCTCTGTAGACCATTTTTTTTAAATTAAGAGATTTTCTATTTATTTTACATACCAACCACAAATTCCCCTGTTCTCCCTCCTCTCACCCCCCAGCCTTCCCCCCTAACCCACCCCCATTCCCATCTCCTCCAAGGCAAGATTTCCCATGGGGAGTCAGCAAAGCCTGGTACATTCAGTTGAGGCAGGTCCAAGCCCCTCCTGCCTGCACCAAGGCTGTGCAAAGTGTCTCACCATAGGCACTAAGCTCCAAAAAGCTGGTTCATGCACTAGGGACAGTTCTTGATCCCACTGCCTGGGAGTCCCCTAAACAGTTCAAGTTAAACAACTGTCTCACTTATTCAGAGGGTCTAGTCCAGTACCATGGGGGCTCCTCAGCTATTGGTCCATAATTCATGTGTTTCCACTAGTTTGGCTAGTTGTCTCTGTACGTTTTCCAATCATGGTCTCAACATCCCTTGCTCATAGAATCCCTCCTCTCATTGATTGGACTCCTGGAGTTCTGCCTGGGGCCTGGCCGTGGATCTCTGCATCTGCTTCCAACCATCACTGGATGAGGGTTCTATGATGACAGTTAGGGTATTCAGCCATCTAATTACCAGAATAGGCCAGTATTAATTGTGTTGTTCAGTATTTTGATGTCTAGTTTCTTGAGTTCTTTATATATTTTGGAGATCAGTCCTCTGTCCGATGTAGGGTTGGTAAAGATCTTTCCCCATTCTGTAGGCTGTCATTTTGTCTTATTTACCCTGTCCTTTGCCTTACAGAAACTTCACAGTTTCAGGAGGTCCCATTTATTAATTGTTTCTCTCAGTGTCTGTGCTACTGGTGTTATATTTAGGAAGTGGTCTCCTGTGTCAATGCGATCAAGGCTACTTCCTATTTTCTCTTCTATCAGGTTCAGTGTAAGTGGATTTATGTTGAGGTCTTTGATCCACTTGGACTTGAGTTTTATGCATGGTGATAGATATGGATCTATTTGCAATTTTCTACATGTTGACATCCAGTCATGCCAGCACCATTTGTTGAAGATGCTTTCTTTTTTCCATTGTACAGTTTTGGCTTCTTTGTAAAAAATCAGGTGTTCATAGGTGTGCAGATTAATGTCAGGGTCTTCAATTCAATTCCATTGGTCGACATGTAGGTATTTATGCCTATAACAAGCTATTTTTATTACTATTGCTCTATAGTAGAGCTTGAGGTCAGGGATGATGATACCTCCTGAAGTTGCTTTATTGTACAGGATTGTTTTAGCTATCCTGGGTTCTTTGTTTTTTCATATGAAGTTGAGTATTGTGAAGAATTGTGTTGGGATTTTGATGGGGATTGCATTTTATCTGTAGATTGCTTTTGGTAAGACTGTAAATTTTACTATGTTAATCCTACCTATCCATAAGCATGGGAGATCTTTCCATTTTCTGATATTGTCTTCAATTTCCTTTTTTCAGAGACTTAAAATTCTTGTCATACATGTCTTTTACTTGCTTAGTTAGTGTTACCACAAGCTGTTTTATATTGTTTGTGGCTATTGTAAAGGGTGATGTTTCTCTAATTTATTTCTCAGCCCTTTTATCATTTGTATATAGAAGAGCTACTGATTTTTTTTGAGTTAATCTTGTATCTTACCATGTTACTGAAGGTTTTTATCAGCTGTAGGTGTCCCCTGGTAGAATTTTTGGAGTCCCTTATGTAGACTATTGAATCTTCTGCAAATAGTGAAGGTTTGACTTCTTCCTTTCTAATTTGTATCTCCTTGATCTCCTTTTGTTGTCTTATTGCTCTAGCTAGAAATTCAAGTACTATAATGAATAGATATGGGGAGAGTGGACAGCCTTGTCTTGTTCCTGATTTTAGTGGAATTACTTTGAATTTCTCTCCATTTAATTTGATGTTGGCTGTCAGCTTGCTGTAAATTGCCTTTATTATGCTTATGTATGTTCCTTGTATTCCTGATCTCTCCAAGACCTTTATCATGAAGGGGTGTTGGATTTTGTCAAGGGCTTTTTCAGCATCTAGAGAGAGTATCATGTGGTTTTTTTTTTCTTTCAGTTTGTTTATGGTGTATTATATTGACATAGTTTTGTGTCTTGAACTATCCTTGCATCTTTGGGATGAAGCCTACTTGATCATGGTGGATAAATTTTTTTATATGTTCTTGAATTAGGTTTGCCAGTATTTTATTGAATATTTTTGCAACAATGTTTGCTAGGGAGTAATTCTCTTTCTTTGTTGCATCTTTGTGTGGTTTGGGTATCATGGTAACTGTAGCCTCATAAAAAGAGTTTGATAATGTTCCTTCTGTTTCTATTGTGTCTAACAATTTGAAGAGTATTGCTGTTAGCTCTTCTTTAAAATTCTGGTAGAATTCTGTGCTGAAACCATCTGATCCTGGGCTTTTTTTTTTTTGGTTGAAAGGCTTTTAATGACAGTTTCTATTTTCTTAGGGGTTATAGATCTATTTAAATTGATTATCTGGTCTGGATTTAATTTTGGTATGTGGTACCTATCCAGAAAATTGTCCATTTCTTTCAGATTTTCCAATTTTGTGGAGTACGGGTTTTTGAAGTATGACCTGATGATTCTCTGGATTTCCTCATTGTCTGTTGTTATGTCTCCCTTTTTATTTCTGATTTTGTTAATTTGAATGTTCTCTCTCTGTCTTTTGTTAGTTTGGATAAGGGTTTCTTTACCTTGTTGATTTTTTTCAAAGAAGCAAATCTTTGTTTCATTGATTCTTTGTATTGTTCTCTTTGTTTCTATTTTACTGACTTCAGCCCTCAATTTGATTATTTCCTGGCATCTATTCCTCCTGGGTGAGTTTGCTTCTTTTTTTTCTAGAGCTTTCAGGTATGCTGTTAAATCACAAGTGTGAGATTTCTCCAGTTTCTTTATGTGGACATTTAGTGCTATGAATTTTCCTCTTAGCACTGTTTTCATAGTGTCCCACAAGTTTGGGCATGTTGTACATTCATTTTCATTGAATTCAAGGAAGTCTATAATTTCTTTCTTTATTTCGTCCTTGACCTGTTGGTGATTCAGCTGAGCGTTATTCAGTTGCCAGGAAATTTTAGGCTTTCTGTAATTTGTTTTATTGTTGAAATCTAACTTTAAGCCATGGTGGCCTGATAAAATACAGGAGGTTATTGAAATTTTTTTTTATCTGTTGAGATTTGCTCTGTGACTGAGTATTTGGTCACTTTTAGAAAAGGTTCCATGGGGTGCTGTGAAGAAGGTATATTCTTTTGTGTTAGAGTGGAATGTTCTGTAGATATCCATTAATTCCATTTGAGTCATGACATCTATTAGATCCCTTATTTCTCTGTTAAGTTTCTGTCTGGCAGATCTACCCAGTGGTGAGAGTGAGGTGAGAGTGGGATTTGGTGTGCAATTTAAGCTTTAGTAGTGTTTCTTTTACATATATGGGTACCCTTGTATTTGGTGCATAAATGTAATTGAGACTTACTCTTGGTCGATTTTTTCCTGTGATGAATATGTAATGTCCTTCCTGATCTCTTTTGATTGATTTTTAGTTTGAAGTCTATTTTGTTGGATATTAGGATAGCTACACCGGCTTGCTTCTTAAGTTCATTTGATTGGAATGTCTTTTCCCAACCTTTTCCTCTGAGGTAACATCTGTCTTTGAAGTTGAGGTGTGTTTCTTGTATTCAACAGAAGGATGGATCCTGTTTTCGTATCTATTCTTTTAGCCTGTGTCTTTTTATAGGAGAATTGAGTCCATTGATATTAAGGTATATTAATGACCAGTGATTGCTAATTCCTGTTTTTTTGTTTTGTTTTGTGTTTTTGTTTTTTGTTTTGTTTTTTTGTTTTTTGTTTTTTTTTTTTTGTTTTTTGGGTTTTTTTTGGTGGTATTGTTTGTGTATTTCCCTTCTTTGGGATTTGATGCTGTAGAGCTACCTATTGCCTGTGTTTTGTGGGTGCATCTGACTTCCTTAGGTTGGAGTTTTCCTTCTACTGCTTTCTGTAGGGCTGGATTTGTGGATAGGTAATTTTTAAATCTGGTTTTGTCTTGGCGTATCTTGTGCACTCTGTCTATGGTGATTGAAAGTTTTGCTGGGTATAGTAGTCTGGGCTGGCATCCATGGTCTCTTAGTGGCTGCATTACATCTTTCCAGGACCTTCTGGCTTTTAGAGTCTCCTTTGAGAAGTTGGGTGTTATTCTGTTTGGTCTGCCTTTATAAGTCACTTGGCATTTTTCCTTTACTACTCATAATATTATTTCTTTATTCTCTATGTTTAGTGGTTTGATTATTATGTGGCAAGAGGACTTTTTTGGAGGGTCTAGTTTATTTGGTGTTTTGTAAGCTTCTTGTATCTATATAGGCATTTCCTTCTTTAAGTTGGGAATGTTTTCTTCTATGATATTGTTGAATATATTTTCTGTCCCTTTGAGTTGGTATTCGTCTCCTTCTTCTGTGCATACTATTCTTAGGTTTGACCTTTTCATGGTATCCCAGATTTCCTGGACTTTTTGTGTTATGACTTTTTGGCTTTAGTGGGTTTTTTGTTTTGTTTTGTTTTGTTTTGTTTTGACTGACGAATCTATTTCCTCTATTGTATCCTCCAAGCCAGAGATTCTCTCTGCCATCTCTTATATTCTGTTGGATATGCTTGCTTCGGTAGTTCCTGTTCATTTACTCAGATTTTCTATTTCCAGCATTTCCTTGGTTTGTGTCTTTTTCATGGTTTCTATTTCAATTTTCAGGTCTTGAACTGTTTCCTTCCCTTGTTTAATTGCTTTTTCTTGACTTTCTTTAAGAGATTTATTGATTTCTTCCAATTTTTTAAATTTGTCTTTTTCTCAATTTCTAAGGGAATTTTTCATTTCCTCTTTAAAGGCCTCTATCATCTTCATAAAGTTATTTTTAAAGTTACTTTCTTCTGCTTCTTCTGTGTTGTGATATTCAGGTCTTCACTAGGTTCTGGTGGTGCCACATTGCTCTTTATGTTGTTGTATATATTTTTGCACTGGTGTCTACTCATCTCTTCCTCCAATAGGTACAAGAGGTGCCTGTGTCTGAGGGAGATGCTCTTGGTCCATTTGGTTCTTGCTGTTTTTGTGTCACAGGGGCCACTTTTGGTCCAGTTGGAACTCTTAGTCTAATTGGAGCTGGAGGATTCTGTATCTCAGATAGCCCCTGAAGTTGCAGGGGAATGGATGGGTATTGGGTAGTTAGTAGGTCATGTAGATTGCAGGATCTGATTAGGCGTGTTGGTGGGGAGGCCTGCCCACAGGAGTCTTCCCTGCTGGCCTGCAACTGGGGCAGTGATGGGGGGGGGGGGCATGGGTTGTGCCTCAGGGCCGAGGTCTTAGTGTATTTCTTAATAGATTACAATAATTAAGAATAATATTAATCATTATAATATTGAAGATTTCTGTTCTTAAATATGCTGCAAATCATTTGAAAAGAAATGGAAATTTTGATTTGACATAAGCATATTTAAATATTAATGATTGTTAATATACAAGCTGAGGTATTGTCCCATTTTACCCTATCTCACAATGAATATTATCTTGCATAGGCAATGAGAAACTTTTTTAGCAGCCTTCAGTTTTCTTTTAAATTCCTCATCTTTTACACAAAAATATTCAAGTATAGCTAATTCAAGAGGGAATCTAGAACACACACACACACACACACACACACACACACACACACACACACACATACAGGCTCAGCCACACACTTGAAAAATAAGAAAATTATCCTAAAAAAATACTGACCAATTCATTATCATTACTATGAAAAAAATTATCTGATTTTTTTCTCCGGTTTCCAATTTAAGTGGAGAGTTACATTTCACTTTGTACTACAAAAAGCAATTAAAAATATTTTAATAGTGGAATCATAATCTCTATCATTCAGTTCTTAGGTAATGACTGAATTAGGAAGGATTTCATAACCAGCTTGATTGTTATTAAAGTTGGAATCTTAATTTCATCTCCCTTAAAATTAGAATGTGGTGTCAGTAAAATTTATGGCTAAATTAAATATTTTAATGGCAGAAAGCTGGTGAGCATACCCAAGCCTGTTAAGAGTTATGCGGTTTCCACAGAAGGATGCCCTATTATATAAAGTCAGCACACCATGGAGAAATATCTCCATTTGTAAGTTTTATCACAGGAAATTAATTAGCAAAGCAATATGAGTATTAATCAAACACCTTTATGTAGTATTGGAGAGCTGAAACTGACCATCATTAATATGATATAATTAAGTCTCTAACCAAGATTGGCATGTCTTCTGAATGACTCAGCAAAGAGTTATAATCTTCCACCAAAATGGAAAAACAAAATTTTTGGATTAAGATTTTAGTCCTTGTAAGAAATTTTGGTGGTAAACCATGATTTCCACATTCTGTTTACTATATTCTCACTCAGTGGTTTGGTGAAGAAGCCCTGTTGATAGGAAAATTCTCTTATTGAGAGGGAAAGAATGAGATGTTGGGTGGATAGAGAGCTGGGCAGAGTCTGAGAAGAGTTTGAGTGGATGAAGAATGATCAAAATATACTGCATGAAAGAAGTTCTAAATAAATCAATACATACAAACAAAAAAGAAAATATCCCATCACAAACAGTGAGCAGTTGGCACTAACATTTTCATTTCTGCCTCTGAAAACAACAGTGAGAGAAAGATCTATTTGTAAGTTTCAGTCTCTACAAATAAAAAAAAATCTAGCACATTTAGTTAATGGATACTTTCTTGGAAATTTTCTTGAATAGCATTTCATATTGTGGTGATATATTGTGTACCTCAAAATATTGTGTTCCCCAATAAACTTATCTGAGGATCAGAGGACAGAGCCAGCCACTAGATTAGATATAGAGGTCAGACTGTGGTGGCACAAACCTTTAATCCTAACACTTGGGAGGAAGAGATCCATCTGGATCTCTGTGAGTTCAAGGCCACACTGGGAACAGAGTTAGGCAGTGGTGTCACATGCCTTTAATCCCAGCACTTGAGATCTATGCCTTTGCTTGGAAAGTACACTTGTCTTTAATCACAGAAAGTGACATGGCTGGGTGGAGAAAGGTATATAAGGCTTGTGGAGACAGAAACTAAGCAGCAATTCAACTGAGACCCTCAGGGGTGAGGATTCAGAGGTTTTCAGTCTGAGGATTTGTGGAAACAGGATCGGCTGAGGAGTTGGCAAGGTGTGGCTTGTTCTGCTTCTCTGATCTTTCAGGTTTCACTCAATATCTGGCTCCATTTTTTGTTTTTTGTTTATTATTATTATTATGATTATTATTATTTATAAGACCTTTTAAGATTCGTGCTACCTCAAATGAGTTTGGAAAACTCTAAATTTAAAAATATCTCACTAATACCCTTGAAACAAAACATAGAGAGTCTTGCAAAGAAGAAAACACAGGTTGCTTGGCACTTTTGATTATGGAAATCATAGTTTTCTATGATTTAAAAATTGTGGGCTATTTTCATTGTTTAATAAAATATAACCCTCAGATTATCACATTCTCACGTTTTATATTTATTTTTTAATTTCTTTTTTTTTCTTTTGAGGTTATACAATAATTATATCATTGACAAGAAAATTTGACTAATAAATATCAAAGAAAATCAAAGGGGAAAAGGTTGCAATGTCTATTTAAAACTATAATTTTATTTGGTAAAATTGAGGTAATTCAGGAAAAAAGAAAAGAAACAGCGCAGTGACGTTTTTCTGTATAACAAGCATCGTCAGCTCCTGAATCTTTTTCCTTCACTAACCATTAATGTTCACCTTGGCTTCTCTATAAATAAACCTTCTAGAATCACATCAGTCAACTTAGAACATTCAGGAAAGAAATGAGGAACATTTTTAATTTGACAAGCAGGCTCTATAGTGATTTCTTTCTGGACAAAATGGGTCACAAAAAAAAGTGAACAAGTCTCCCATGCATGTGAGGGAAGGTCTCAAATGCTCTATCTAATTTGAGCTTAATGCATTTCATAATTTTGGTCTGAAAGACACCATAAATCTGTAGTGTGAATCCAAATTATTTTTTGTAAATTTTCTTAAGCAAAAGAAGACAGAACTAGAAGTTTATCCTCTAAAATGAAGAGTTTAGAGGACTCTTAGTTCCCCACACTTGAGAGTGAATGCTTTAAAAATTATTGTGTTCTTCATTTATGATGGTCTCTTATTCCTTGTTCTCCCTCTCTGTTCTTGAATAAGTGAGACAGTTGATTAGCTTGATCTATTTGGGGGGCATCCAGGCAGTGGGACCCGGTCCTGTACTCAGTGCATGAGTTGGCTGTTTGAAACCTGCGTCTTATACAGGGACACTTGGCTCAGCCTGGGAAGAGGGGACTGGACCTGCCTGGACTGAATCTACCAGGTTGAACTCAATCCTCAGGGGTGTCTTTGCCCTGGAGGAGATGGGAATGGGGAGTGGGCTGGGGGAAAGGGGGGGGGCGGCGGGAGGGGGGAGAACAAGGAATCTGTGGCTGATATATAAAATTAAATTAAAAAAATATTGTATTCTTAGGAAATGAACCTGAGGATGGAGGAATGAAGAGACGACAGAGGAGGAATGTACTCTTTCTGTGCATGTGTTTCTGTAGGTAAATACACAAATGCTTTCCAAGATGGGCATTGTGAGAATATCTTCAAAATTTACATATTTATACTTCCTCTTATTATGACATAGAGTCCTAAAAATCCTTTATTATTTATAAAATTAATTTCTATTTTCTGAATCCAAGGGAGATGATATCAGTTAATTTGTAAGACAACCATTTTGTAATTACTTTTAAGATTCACTCTTACATTTTATTATTATACATTTATAGATTATTCTGTGACTTACTCATCTGTATCAGGTGTCTGGCCTCAGAATATTATGACGAAACGTAGTCACCGTATCAGTTATCTTTTCTGTTATTGTGACAACATACCTGACCAAAGCAGCTTAGGGAAAGCTGGGTTTCCTTTGGCTCTTTCAGCTCACAGTTTTAATTACAGTCCGCCATGATGGAGAAGTCATGATAGTGAGAGCATAAGATGGCTACACACATTGCATGAACAATCAGGAAAGAAAGACATAGGCCTTTGTTCAGTTTGCTTTCTCAGTTTTTGTTCACCCATAACGGTACCACCATATTTAGGATAAGTCTTTCTTTTACAATTAAACTTCTCTGGAAGCACCCTTGCATCCAAGCCTGGAGGTTTGTTTCTGTGGTGACTGTAAATCCTATCAAGTCCAAAGTCAAGATTAACTATCACAGTCTTCTACGAAGTGCATGCTCCAGAACGAAGGGGAGGAGTTACTACAGACATTCATAATGTTGAAGGTAGTCTATGATTTTATGTTGGTTGACATCCAAAGATCCCTTGGCCATATGTGGCCTGTAGTCTGCGGGCTGGACATGTCTAACTGGATGATTTTTGCATACTTTGGGCATGTCTTTTTCCTTATTTACTCTTTAATATGACATATATTCTAGATGGTACATAGCCCAATATTTTTACTAATATATTAATTATTTGGTTTTATTACTGGATATATAAAGAAATGAAAAAACCCAAATAGATGCTAATGAGTTTTAAATGTTTAGTTAAATGGGAAATTGATACAAGGGTGACTGAAAATAAAAGTGGGTGGCACATACGTCCTAAGACTTTGAATGAAGATATGTTTTGAACTAGTTCATGGGCCATTGAGTATGGGTTAAGTAAGTAGTCCATATGTACATGGAATTATGCAGGGAACATACATATATTTAGAAAATGTATCCTTTATGAATACAAACACAGGTGTAGAATGGTATACATACTAACAAGGGGTTTCTCCATGAAGGTTTTACTCTTGAGAATTTGATGACTTTGAAGTTCTTAAAGTTAAGACTGTTCATTCGTTGTATCTAGGTTTGTAACTACTGCATTTATTGGCAAAATTAACTAAGAATTCATTTTATTACATCGATATTTGTGAGAATCCTTAGTTCTTATGTTCCCCTCAGTGCCCCTCAGTGCATAGGATATTCTGGTTTCAAGCTAAAAATATTATAAATTCATCATTTGTTAAAGTTCATTTTAATTCAGGTAAAATATATTTAATACAATAGAATTACTTAAATCATAATATTTCTTCACAGGTTAGCTTTAGTTTTCTTAATTATATTTTATTAGTGTTCTATTTTTGAAGCAAGATAATTAGGATAACAAGGATGAAAGAATATTTAAGAAATTAGATTTTTTTGAATCAATCATCATTGATGACATGCCAAGAACTAACTCTCTCAAGACACAATTGAGTGGCTAAATTAGAAGTGTTTTAGAAACCAGGATTATAGGTCTCTATAACCATGAGTGAAGAAGGCTTATGAATTCTGAAGTATTTTCTAACACTGCTGTTTCCTTTGGGCAGGAGGTGTAATTGTATCCATCCTCAACTTGAGGGAGAATAATTGATGAGAAGTGTGCATTTAGTCAAGGCCACAGTGTTATCAATGTGTCAGCAGTGAGGAATATGGCAAAGTTACAATGGGCTATCATGTCCCAATAAAAGCTATTCATTCCTTATAAAATCAATTCTCAATACTCATAATGGATTCCACTGGCCTGTGGGATCTGGCCCCTGCCTACCCCACCTACTTTAATTCTACATGCTGTCTGCTTCATCCCTAAGCATCAACCATCCTGCCTCTTTTATCTTTCTTTATTTAGCAAATCAAGGCATACATTGAAGGACCTTATTTCTCTTTGTTCTTCTTGCAGGGTGGGGTGTTTGCTCTGGCCTTGATTAGCAGTCAAACCAACAGCTATAGTATGTAAGTATTAATTGGCTACTTAAAATAAAGCAACCCCTGCACCGATTCCTTTTACATTATTCTTCTTTTTAACATCTTTTTAACATCTAAAATTATCTTGTTCATTGACTATTCACTTCATTGTTTAGGCATTCCCCAGTTGAGTTTCATAAAGGCAAAGAGCTGATTCCCCATGGCATAGGGCTTACAACATGCCTGACACAAAGTAAGTGCTCCATAAATCCTCTGTAATAGAAGGATTGATTGAATAATTGCTCTCAATTGCTCACAGTATGGCTTTTACTGTTTTTTTTTTTCCTAAACCTATGTACAAACGTGAGGGTTCATTGCTCAGTTCTTTGTACCAATTGAGATAAAGACATAAAAGTTCAGAAACAGAGGCAGTTTCCAGGCATCATGTTTGCCTGTTGGAATTTAGAACCTGTAGTGACCTATATCAGAGACTGCAATTCCCTGAAAACAACAATGTCTTGCATAATTTAACACAAATCTTATTTTTTATCATAAAGATATTGACTTTCAAGGAATCTGCTATCCATTTGCATGAAACATCCAAACTGTATATGGACTGTGTGCAGAGAGTGAGAGACCTTGGAGCAGTCCTTCCTAAGTGGGATGTCTTCATCAAATCCCTCCACTTAGGGATCATCTATGCAGAAGAAGAGGCAGACAGATTTTAAGAAGCAGAGGTGATAGATGACTCCAGGGAAGCAGTGTCTTCTAGACACAACAGGACTGATACACATATAAACTAAGAGATACTGTGGTATCATGCATAGGGCCTGTGCAGGTTCAAACCAGATAGAGGTCCCAGAGCTGGGAAGGGGAGGTAGACACAAGCTCCAACCCCCATGCAAGAATCTCTCTGCAATTGATACTCTCTGGCAAAAGAAAAATTCATTTTCTTCAATGGATTCTAACTAGGAATATTAACCACATTTCAGGGTAGATCCCATGCCCAGCAGTAGATAGTCAAGAAAAAACAAAGTCAATGGTCTTTTTGTAGGCATTTTGTCTCGTTTTGCTTTGTTTGGACATTTTTTGTCTTATTAGTCTTTTGCTTCTGTATTTACTTTGTTTTAAGGTTTTTTGAGGGGGTGTTGTGTTTCTCTTTGTTTGTTTGTTTTTGAGAGGGGGGTTGTAGAGTTGGATGGGCAGAGATGTGGGGAGGGTGGAGTGCAGTTGGGAAGGGGAAGCATGCTCAGAATATATTGTATGGAAACTTTTTTCAATTAAAATTTAAAAAGGTAAAAAGGAATTAAATACTAATTCAGATCATAGTTGGAATATACTACTAAATGTTTTATAGATTTCTGGAATTTCACGAAATATTTTTCCTTAACCAGAAGCTAACTAAGTTTATGTGATTCTGGAGACTGTTTTGAAATCAATAAAAAGTAAACTGTGTATGAAGAAGAAAGTTGGGCAGTCAGTGGAAAACTTAGCATCAGGTTTATTGAAGAAATGTGTTCTACTGCTTTCTGTTTGCAAGGCCAATAAGAATACATTTTCTCTTTTACATTGTTCATATGCCCAACACTCCTCCTGAGTCAATGGCTTTCCTGAACAGCTTCTAATACTTGTAGAAAAACGCAACTCAGGTTACAGCCACAGGAATAATTTGTTTGCCGAGGTTAAGAAATGTTCTTAAATATAAGACCTTTGGACTACATTTAAGTACAGTGACTTACATCATTGTCTACCCTTCAAAAGGGTTTACATTCTACAGAGGAGGAACCAACTAAAGAAGCAGAATGGGATTAATAATGGAAAGCAATATACTTATAAATGATGTCCTACTCCAGCACAATGAAGCTTTAGAAGGTACCCATGCACTAGGCATAAATATGATTATTTCTGTCAACAATCAATAAAGACAGTGAGCTCTTGGTGTAAATTTCAAGAAATGAAATCTTAGGATTTGTGTCTTCCCTTGGATGTGCTGTGGAACAATCTCTGTACACTGTAAATGTGCATTGTTCTCATTATTAATAAAAAGCTGATTGGCCGTTAGCTGGGCAGGAAGAGATTGAGTCAGAAAGCCTGAGACAGAGAGAATTCTGGGAGGAAGAAGGGGCAGAGTCAGAGGAGTCATCAGCCAGATGAACTGGAGATGATGAACTTGCCATACTAATAAAGGCACCACCACTCGGCAGAGTGTAAATAAGGAATACGGGTTAATTTAAGTGTAAGAGTTAGCTAGTAAGAAACCTGAGCTATTAACTGAGCATGTATAATTCACATTCAGCCTCTGAGTTGCTTATTTGGGACTGGGCAGTCTGGACAGGAAACATCTGTCTACATGGATATTTGATCAAAATTCTTCAGGTGATATTTAAAACAAAGTACAAAGTTAGGTGATGATGATAGGAACTTAGAAAATTACACAAGTATGTAAAAGGTTTATAAATGAGTGATGACAAAGAAGAGGGGAATAAGGGCATTAGAGTTGTAGACGGTAAAGGAAAATGTATAACAATGATGAAGAACAAGAAGAGGCGCTGTCAGAGGAAGAAAATTCAAGAAATGCCCTCAGAGATTCAAACAACAACAGTAGCATCAATGTCAGGGCCTCTGGGACAAGTACGAACTGCTTGATTTTAAAGACCCAGTGAGAAGATGGGGAGAGAACTCAGTTAATAACATGCTTGGAGCACTCAGGTCTAACAAAACAAGCTGGTCACCTTCCTTAGAATCTACACTCAAGATTGACTTCTAGCTTACATACACACACACAAGTGCACACACACGTGCATGCACACACGTCCATACCCTGATATATACACACACATATACACACAAATCTGTAAACATATATTCACATATATACAGACATATAAACACACCCGTATATATGCATATAAGTGTATACACACATGTAAACGTACACATCAGTGTTTGGAAGCCTTTCCTTTGCATCCTGTGCATGTTTAGGTAGGTGTCACAGCTCGAACTGGACCGATGTCCAGACAATAGCTTAGTTAACTGGAAGTTCTTTTAGAGGAATAGTCATTTAAACATTTAATTTATTTACATTCAGCAAACATTTATTGATTTTCTCTGTATGTTCCATAAATAATAGGATTGAGGAATAACCGATTTCTGAGATGAGAAAGAGTAGGTTAGGAAAAAGTTTTCTGGTTGAAATGTATTGTAGGAAGATTAAAAATTATTGAATATTTTTCAGGCACCAATATTACTAGCTGCTATTGAATGATTTTTTTCATTCCCTTAAAACTCATATATTGAAATGCTAACCCTCATTTTGATTTACGATATTTGGAGTTGAGTCCTTTTGCAGTGAGACTGACATCTGTCAAGAAAGCAGAGCCTAGGTAATGTAATTAGTGTCCTTGAAAGGAAATGAAGGCCTCAGATACGTTCAGGGCATTTCTCTCTCTGTTCTATGATATTTCTCTCCCTTCATTTTTCTACATAGAAGAACAGCATCCTAAAACAAGTATGAGTCCCATTATCACAACTCAGCCATGATCTTTGAATGACCAGAGACTTATCAGCCTACTAAATTCTGAGAAATTTCTGAATTTTGTTTAAATCAATATGTCTCTGGTAGTTAGTTTTAGCTGATCAAACTGTTTTTTCCCCCAAGTTTGTGAATGCCTTTTCTTAAATTAGTAGAATTTAATTCTTTTTTGTGTTTTTTCTATTATTACTAAGAGATTTTCTATTCATTTTTTACATACCAACCACAGATTCCCCTCACCTTCCTCCTCCCTCCCCCCCCAGTCTTTCCCTCCAACTCCACCCATTCCTACCTCCTCCAACACAAGGTCTCTCATGGAGAGTCAGCTGAGCCTGGCACACTTAGCTGAGGCTGATCCAACTAGTGGAAATATATGAACTGTGGACCAATAACTGAGGAGCCCCCATGGCACTGGACTAGCCCCTCTGGATAGGCAAGACAGTCGTTTAGCTTGAATTGTTTAGGGGGCCCCCAGGCAGTGGGATTGGGACCCATCCCTGGTGCATGAGCTCAATTAATTCTTAAGCAACCAGAAAGAACCTACATATGTGACCATATGACTTAAAGTGTGAGAATAAGTTGAGGAGCCCAACTTTGGGAGCTACATTAACTAGGAAGAATGTGCTCCTCTGTGGTGGTATTATGTTCCCCAAAATATTGTGCACCCTAATAAACTTATCTGGGGTCAGAGACAGAACAGCCACTAGATACAAAGGCTAGAAAATGGTGGCACTCACACCTTTAATCCTAGCACTCCAGAGGTAGAAATCCCTCTAGATCTCTGAGTTCAAGGCCACATTGGAAACAGCCAGGCATGGTGACACACGCCTTTAATCCCAAGAAGTGAGCCTTTAATCCCAGGGAGTGATGGCAAAAACAGAAAGATATATAAGGCGTGAAGACCAGAAATTAGAAGCTTTTAGCTGGTTAAGGTTTTAGGCTTTGGAGCAGCAGTTCAGCTGAGATTCATTCTAGATGAGGACTCAGAGGTTTCCAGTCTGAGGAAACAGGATCAGCTGAGGAACTGGCAAGGTGAGGTGGCTGTGGCCTGTTCTGTCTCTCTGATCTTCCAGTGTTCATCCCAATACCTGGCTCAGGTTTGATTTTATTAATAAGAACTTTTTTTTTTGGTTTTTCGAGACAGGTAGCCCAGGCTGGCCTCGAACTCACAGAGATCCGCCTGCCTCTGCCTCCCGAGTGCTGGGATTAAAGGTGTGCACCACCAACGCCCGTAATAAGAACCTTTAAGATTCATGCTATACTCCTCTGCTTTGTCTGTCCCTCTTTTTCCAACTTGGACAATTTCTCACTCCAACAACAGTTAATTTCTCTTCCAATAATATCTATGATAATTTTCTAATGAAACCCTAAGCAATACTGATGATGCTATATTTTTTTAGCACATTTGGAGTAACATGGATATGAGGTTATAACAATCACTACCGGCGACTTTGGAAAGAGCACTTCAATGGCCACATTACTGAGGTATCATGAGTGAAGCTCCCCTATCATTTCTAGGAGATACAATCTCACAACAGACAGCCCGGTCCTCTGGCTCTTATAATTTGTCTGCTGTCTCTTCCACAATGTTTCCCGAGATTGCCTCAAAGCAGAAAAAAAAAAATGTCAGAAAGGATTGAGAGAGACATGAAAATGATGCCTTCACCAGCTTTCAAGATTTCCCATGGGCCAACAAGAAGGTAATAAAACAGGCAGCTTAATGGATTGTAAACAAAAGGAAGACATAGAAACGAGAATCCATACTGATGATCACTCACTTAATTAACCAATCAACAAATTTTAAAAAGATAAATAAAATTCTTTAGAGTGAAATACTGATGGTAAAGGAAGAAAAAGTCTTGGAATTAAAAGACTCTTTGAACTCTTCAAAATTATGAAAAGGATGCCAAAGTGATGGCTTCCGATGGGGGAGCAGGTGGGGAAGGACTCAGGTTTCTTTAAGGGTCCGGCCACTGGAAGTTTGACCACACTCCAGTGAGAATATGGGCAACACAAATTGGACTTTTTTTGTTTGTTTGTTTATTGAGACAGGGTTTCTCTGTGTAGTTTTGGTGCTTGTCCTGGATCTCGCTCTGTAGACCAGGCTGGCCTAGAACTCACAGAGATCAGCCTGGCTCTGCCTCCCAAGTGCTGGGATTAAAGGTGTGTACTACCACCACCCCGCTACAAATTGGATGTTTCCCCCCTTTTTTAAGAGGGATCACAAGGGTCAGGGAATCACACCTTCGAGAACTGGGAAGTGAGTGTGCTTGGGGTTCATGATGTGAAATTCCAAAATAATCAATAAAAATATTATGAAAAAAGACTGTCTTCATTGAACAACAAGGGGATTTTTGATAAGGAATAGAATTTGCATGGTTTTAGAGATGGTTACCACAAATTATTTATAAGATACAAAAGTAAATATGGTAACTTTGCACTGGAAAAAGTAGATACTTCTTTGGTCAGACATCAACATTAAGGGCCTATCATGGGCCTCCTAGTACGATGTTTTGGAATGACATAACATCTCAGAAGCATGATAAGGATCTACTGAGGAAAGTTTCAACAAACCCATTAAAACACATAATTAGCTGGAAACAGGAGGGCCTGTATTTTCCAAAACTGTGTCTATCATGAAAAAGGACAAATAAGGGAATGTTCCAGAATAAAGGAAACCTGAGAAGAATGGCAAATAATAGTATATATGACTGTGGACTGGAAGGGAGAAATGCTATGTAGAATATTGATGACCAAATTAAAATTTTAGGTATTGTGGTGGTTTGAATAATAATGAACCCCCCCCCCCCCACATTGGCTCATATGGATTCCAGTGCTTTGTCATCTTGAAATAGCATTACTTGGAAGGATTAACAGGTGTGGCTGCCACAGACTGGCCCATCGGGGATACCACGACCGTGGGGGGACCAAGGCTTGGGTAGTCAGGAAGGCAAGGATTTGGCGAATGACAGACAGACAGACAACATACTCAGAAGTGGTTTGAATCTGCTGCAAGTTTACTTCTGCAAATCAGTAGTTTATATACAGAAAACTATCAAGTCATACAAGGAACAACAAGAGCTTGGCAATAATTCAATTACATCATCTTTAAAAAACAGCAAGCACACAATTATTAATTGGTGCTAGACATATCCCTTCACCCACAAGAACTTTATGACCCAAAGAGCAGTCTGTGTTTTTTAAACTTAGTACAGTCCCTAGACTTGTGTAGGCTTCTTGCAGCTGTGTCCTTCATCTTTATCTCAGCCGCTCGCTAGTTTATTATTCATTTTTACTTTTCTGGTTCTCATGACCCATTTAGCCAATTTGGATGCTGCAGATCCTCTCTAAGTCTTTCTTTAGTTCTCCACCACATATCTCTTTTAATATAAAACCTTTTTACCTGCTGGAATATGGACTCTTGTACTTTTAGGCCTGTAAGGGGAAGGAGTTCTGCTGTAGTCCTTAAGTTTCCCATGCTGAACTTCCTCAACAGAGGGGCCCACCCTCTGCCTCCTATGAGATAACGTTTTCTACCATAAATCACTTTAGTTGGGATTCCTAAAGGATTCCTAGTGGGTGAGTGTTCATTCCCTAGAAGTGCCTGAACTATTATACTTTCTATTATCTTGCGGCTTGGGGTCTTTAAGGAATAGCTCATTCTGCTATATCCAAATAAGGTCCATGTCCAGCTTCCCCTTTCCTCCATAGTTCACAACCCAAGCATTCATTAATTTTGACTGTGCTTCATAGATTAATTAGAACATTATCAGAAAAGCAGTTATACACACCCATAGCCCAGGGAGCTCATGATCCGTGAAGCACGTCTCCTTCGAGAAGGAAGCTTAACATGGGCACTCTGCCAGGGACCTCCAGGGAGCTTAGTCCTGTGGGACACGTATCTCCCGTCCACTATTATTGACATAATTGTTCATGTCACATGGACGACACTGGAGTTGGTGTGGCATGTGGCCTTGTTAGAGAAGGTGTGACATTGTTGTAGAAAGTATGTCTGTGGGGGTATTGTGTTCCCCAAAATATTGTGTATGCTAATAAACTTATCTGGGGTCAGAGAAAAGGATAGCCACAATATTAAACATAGAGGTTAGGCAGTGGTAACACACGCCTTTAATCCTATCATTCCAGAGACAGAAATCCCTCTGGATCTCTGTGAGTTCAAGGCCACATTGGAACCGGCCAGGCACGGTGATACACACCTTTAATCCCAGAAAGCCACACCTTTAATCCCAGGGAGTGGTGGTAGAAAGCAGAAAGGTATATAAGGCGTGAGGACCAGAAACTAGAGGCATTTTGCCCTGGAGAGGCCTTTGGCCTGGAGAAGCCTTTGGCCTGGAGAAGCATGTGGCTGGTTAAGCTTTCAGGCTTCTAGCAGCAGTTCAGCTGAGACCCATTCTGGATGAGGGCTCGGGGCATCCAGTCTGAGGAAACAAGACCAGCTGAGGATCCGGCTAGGTGAGATAGCTGTGGCTTATTCTGTCTCTCTGACCTTCCAGTGTTCACCCCAATAACTGGCCTCGGGTTTGATTTTATTAATAAGAACTTTTAAGATTCATGCTACATATGTCAAAGGGACTGGCTGGGCTTTGAGGCTGCAGAAGCCCAGTCCAGGCCCAATGACTTTCTTTCTTCCTGCAGCCTGCAGATCCAGATATAGAACTATCAGTACTTCTCCAGCACCAAGTCTTCCTGCATGCTGCCATGCTCCTTGCCATGAGGATAATGGACTAAACCTTGGAAACTGTAAACAATTAAATGCTTTCCTTTTATAGGAGTTGACATGGTCATGGTGTCTCTTCACAGTAATAGAACACTGTCGAAAACAGGAATGTACAGGAATTACAAAAGTATATTCTTATTCATGGGAAAAGCACCATGAATTATGTAAATATTAAAGGGTAAGTCTGTGTGTGTGTGTATATGTGTGTGTAGAAAAATAAAATAAATGAGGCAAAATGGCAACAATTCATAAATATGAAGAAAAAATGAATAAGAATTTTTTGAACAATTTTGTAATTATATGATCTTGAAACTATGTCCCAATAAACAAAAGAATTGCAGTGGCACTGAGCAGGGCCAGGGATTTTGTCACACACCTCAGTTATATCAAGGAAGATATAAAATGCTTGTAACATGAATGTAGGTTACAGTGAGCTTTAAAATGGACATACTACAACGTATGATAATGCTTTTATCATATATGTCTAAATGTACTGCTGTCGAATACTGAAAATATCACTTACATAAAAGAACTGAAAACTATATTGTTAGTAATTTGGCTAAAATGCAAGGCAGTAAATAGAAATAATGCCAATTACAGTAGGGAAAATGTTGTGAAGAGGTTACTAAAAATATGCTGTAGTTTAGGGAAGTATGTATCAATATCACCATGATAGTCTCCTGTGTTCCACAAGCCCACATGCTTAGCTTCATTATGAAAAGCTTGAAAAATGTAAGCTTAATTATTCAGAAGCTCTCAGCCTGAATGTCTGCTTGTCTTGACCCTCATACAATAATTCTACTGATAAAAGTATATAAATATATACTGGTATATAATATATATACATATATACTTGTATATATGAAAATATATGAATATAAACTTGAAGTGACATAAATTGACATAATCATAGTAATGTTACTGATCATCTAAAGTATAACATTGCATTCTTACTAAGCATTAAGTTCAGCTTCTGGGTAGTTGAAAGTTGACATCCATTAAGAAGGGGGAATTAGAATAAATAAGCATTCACTACTATGCATTACTTTTATATTATGTTCATATTGATTATCCAATAGCATAGCAAGTTTTAACTGGTGTTCATTTGGAAAAATCCTCCTTCATTTCTCCCTCTTCCTACAGTAAAAACAAGAAACTGTGGGCAGGAAAGAGTTCAGTTGGGAAGATGATCACCACACAAGCAGAAGGACCTGAGTTTGATCCCCAAAGTATACCTGAAAGTTTCAGGTATGATGGCTTAAGATAGAAAGATCCCAGGGGCTCACTGGACAGCCAGCCTTGCTGATTCAGGCCAAATGAGAGACCCTGTATAAATAAAACAAAGCCCATGTCTCCTGAGGAATGACACATACATACACTTGGCTTTTGCCTACACATGCCATGTGCACACATATTCATGTGTACCTGCACAGACACATATACCACATAAATGCACACCACATACACACACAACATAAGTACATAGAAATCAGTTAAGAAGTAAACTCTTGTGCATTATGCTTTTAAACGTGGATGAATAGGTCTAACATTCTAATCCTCCTTTTATAGCGATTATATTACCATGAATTTTACATTTTAAATAAATGAGACTACTTGATCTTCACTAGTATCTGTGTCCTTTAAAATTTTGTGCAATATGAGAATTATATTGTCAACCTCTCATAATTAGTAGGAGGCTAATAGATCTTTCGTTAAATTTAGGTGTAAATTTTCTTTCATTTTGCTATGGTCTTGTTGCTTTTTCTATATGCCTTCAAAATGAGAGCCTATCCCAATAAGTGGAGAAATTTTGCATGCTTTAAATGATAGTATTTTGTCTCCAACTTGCTTCACACTGAGTTTTCATGGAACCTTGGAGGACTAAAAACTTAAAAGAAATGGAAAAATGCTTACTTTCATTCTGGGCAGTGTTATAGTCTGTTAATTTGAAAAATGTTGAGTTGGCTAGGTTGGAAAAGGTTAATTTCACAGGTCTTACTCACAAAACCTGTGCAAACATAGCTGACTAATTGAAGTAGAGGAGGAAAAAAACATCACATAAACAAATTCATATTGTTGCAGAAAACTCCTTGGAATATCATCAGCACAAACATTTAAGAAAATAAATCTCAATACGCCAGAAAATCCTAGCCTAAAGCAGAACACTGTGGAATATTACTGAAGGGAATTTTAGCTCATAGTGGTTTGTGGGAGAGATGCAGGAACTAAAATTCATCAAATGTAGGGGAGAAGAAACATATTTTTCTTACTGATTGTGAAGTTCATGACTAATGCCACTATAATGAAACACAGATCAACAAGGGGAAAGCACAAAAAATTTTCATGTAACCAAAATTGTAGATATCATTGCCGTCAGAAGTACCATGGCAAACTATTTCTGTTCCATTTTGATAGAAAATGGACAGTCAAGCACAGCAACATAATTGGACAAGAAGGTAAAAATGTAAGGGCAGCAAATATTAATGGTCTGAGTTGCGTCCTTCCAGAGGTCTCCTCGGCGTCTTATCTGCTTCTCTATATAAGACAAGACACCTGTCACCTGTGGGCTTGATGTCTTGTTTTCAGGAAATCCCAGGCATGTTCAGGATGGTGTGGTTGTAGGTTTCTGATCTGCCTTCAGAAGACATAAATTGGATAGTTACTTTTTGGCCAAATTTCAGTCAGAGTCATGGTAGGTCAGAGATCAAAGTTTCTACTTTCACTGTTAACACAGTTTCCATGGCACCACAGTTTCAGATGACGAAATTGAGCCACACCATAACCATCTATTGCATACTTTTAGAGGGTTCAAGAATATATAGATTATTTCTTACAACTATACTATGGCTATTTTTCTTTTCGTACAAAAAATTTCATTTTAGGGACTTGAGGATTGAGTTGATGTATTTGTTTATGAATTCCAGAAATGACAAAACCAATATACATGGTTTGATCAGTTTCAACTAGAATTGGGCATGAATGGGTGAACTGACATGATACCTAGGGCTAGGCAAACATTGTCGACTTATAGTTGTTCGCTTTGGGATTGGAGGTATTGAGTAAACTGAGACTCTGTTTTTTCCCATGTCCTAGTTAGCTTTGTCAACATTACACAGCCTAGAGTCATCGCAGAAGGGGTCTCAACTGAAGCATTGCCCAGATCAGACTGGCCTGTGTCCATGTCTGTGGGAATTGTCTTGATTGTTATTTGCCGTATGAGGGCCCAGGGCTGTGGATAGTACCACCCTGGACATGTGCTCCTGGTTTATATAAGAGAGCAAGCTAAGTCTGAGCCTGGGACAAGCAGAGTTCCTCCATGGTTTCTGCTTCATCAATAATAGACTATACCCTGGAAGATGAAATAAGCCCCTTTCTCCTTTCAGGTGCTTCCGTTCAGAGTCGTTTATAATAGCAAGAGAAAAGAAATGAGAATATCCTATAAGCACAGATGATCCATAGAGGTGTATGCCTCAAAGTCTGAGTTTACAAAGACCAAATAAGAGTTGATCTGTTTCTTCAAATCCCTGTACATTGTTTTGTATATGTTTCCACAAAAGATAGGGATCTGAAAAACTTTTTAATCTGAAAAAACTTAAGCCACTTAAGCTAACTGGCTTATGTGGTGCTGCTCTCTGAGGTAAAAGACTCAAGTTATTCTGAAGTCTGACTTTTATGGAAACATGAATAATTTGCTTCTAGATTTCTGTATGCAGAGTTGAGAATGGGTTGTTTGGAAAGCAAAGACAAACTTATTAGCAATCGAAATAATTACCTGTTTTTCCTATCTGGTGACTGATCTACCTTAAAGAAGGAGAAGTAAAACATAATTTAGGTACAATCAGTACCTAAATTTGTCTAGAATCAGACAAATACTCCTCAAAAGAAAAACACCTCGTCTGGAGGATGGCAAACAGGCATGTAAAATTACTTGACCTAAAATAGTACAGTTGTCGCAATGGGATTCAGACAAGAGAGATCAAGGCCTGGCTTGTCGTAAATTAGTTTTACTTTATTATTGTCACTACTACTTGTAGTGTGTTGAATTATGTTATGAAAATGTGTGTGTGTGTGTGTGTGTGTGTGTGTGTGTGTGTGTGTGTGTGT
>CABHPR010132222.1:0-11897 GCA_902168415.1 Peromyscus melanophrys | reverse complement strand
GCACACAGAGGGAGAAGAGAGATTGGGAGATGGAGGAGTAGAGAGAGGGAGAGGAGAGAGAAAAATTCCAAAGTATCTGCTAATGTAGCCTTATTTGGGAATGTGACTTTAACATGTAGTCAAGTGAGATGGAGATTTTTTTTTTCTAGATTACAATGGGAGAATGGGAAATGGAAATAAAGAAGAAAGAGAAGGAAAGACCAATAAAAATTAATAGAGAGGAAATACTGGAAATAAATCCAAACATTCATTATCAATTGGTTTTCAACAAGGGCTCCAAGGAGACACAATGTGGACATAGATAATGTCCTCAAAGACACACCTATGGAAACTGGATTTCCACATACACAAAAAGAATCAAGCCAAGCATTATCTGATAACATAAAGAAACAGTAACTCAAAATCAATGTAAGACTTGAAACTAAAAGGCCCCTCAGGGGTAAAACCTTAACCTTGGCCTTGATAATGATTCTTTCAATGTTAAGCCAAAAGCTTTGTTTACAAAAGCAAAAATAAATGAGACACAAAACTTAAAAACATCTTTATAGCAAAGAAAACAATTTTAAAAATGGAAAAAAATCTATCCGCATCCTAGGAAAATGGTTTTTGAAAGTTTTAATTCTGTTAGAGTGTGTAATGTACAAAATTAATAAACACCTCTTAAAATCATAGCAGGATTGTTTTTAATGAACAGAAAGACCAGAATATGCATCTCTCCCAAGCAGATGCAGAAATGACCTCCAAATACAGGAAAAGATGTTCAGAATTACAGAGCATAAAGGAAATGCAAATCAAGACAGCAGAGACACATTACATCAAACCTTTTAGAATCTGTACTGTGGAGTTCTCACACGAAAGAACAAGAACTGGAGAGTGGAGGAAATGTACTCTTTGTGGAGTTAGTGGGAATAAAGATTGGCGCAGCCATTATCAAAATCAGTAGGTGATTTCTTTTGTCTTCTTATCATACTATATGAAGGGTTTCTCTTATGTATGTAGATTATACCCCTTTTTGTCATAAAATGTGTACCCATGTGAGATGTACTTCACAATAGTAACAATTTTACTATCTTCCTGCATATTCTAATGTTGTGTTTTGAATCTCTACTATAAAAATTAAGTTTTTTTTTTTTTAAATACAGAAAGGACTTCAGCTGCTAGGTAGTATCTTCTGTATGTGATAGGAAAGTTGCCCCCATGAGTTCTCAACAATGTAGCTGCTTAATGACAAGTCCAGTTGGCATGCCAACAGAGATGAGAGAAAGTTCAGAATGTCCCATACCAAGAGGAAGAGTTAGGGAACCAATAACTTCTGAGAGAGGGAGAACCAGTTTTCTGA
Organism: Peromyscus melanophrys; assembly: GCA_902168415.1. NCBI lineage: Eukaryota > Metazoa > Chordata > Mammalia > Rodentia > Cricetidae > Peromyscus > Peromyscus melanophrys. The sequence continues at coordinate 10,558 of CABHPR010132222.1, read as the reverse complement.
GGATGTGAGAAGAGGCAACAAAGTGTCAAAAATGCCTCACCGAAGATGTCATCAGACAACTTGGTTTCAGTCTTGTAGCCATCAAAATTGGGAAATGGTAAATTTTTGCTATTTGGGTTTTTTTTGTTATGGCTAGATAAAGAAACCGGCACATTTCTAATGTCATCTTGCCTCTGATCACAAATTGAGAAACCGAGGAACAGTGTTCTTCCAATTCTGCATGTAGATCCTGGACTATAAATCTTAAAGCAGAGGGAAAAAATGTTTAATTAAATAGAATCCCTAAAATGTAAAAATCTGGCTATGCTGCCTTCCAGGTGCCTTGCCACAGTCAAGCTGTTCTCCGTCAGAACTAAGCAGGGCTGCAGTGTTTAACATGCATGCAAACAACATCTGAATTCCGGATTCTGTTTATGCTAAAACAAAACTTTGTGACTGTACTTTCTCCATTTAGTTTTTTATTTGTTGCTCTAGCTACAAACCCCACTTTATCCTATATGAATAAAAGTTGGGGCATGTTGAATACAAGAAGTAGACAAGAGAGTCCAGGTGCATAAGAGTCCAGGAAAATGGGAAACCGATCTTCAAGTCAAGCCACAGCCATGGCCGGACCATTCATTTCCTTTCAACAGTGTGCATGAAAAAAGAAAGGGAAGAAAGGAAAAGTAAAATAAAACCAAGTTATATAGTAATACAACTGAGAGGATCCATACAACAAGACAAACTACTAACCATAACGATTTGGGGTGTAAGAGCCAGATAAGAAATGATTTCAAAATAAATAAGTAAATAAGAAAGAAGGAAAATAGATCTCCACACCGTGCAATAGGCATAATGTCAGATATCACAGCACCGTTCTTACAATTACATATGTAATCTGAAAGCGTTTCATCCAAATCATAGTATTGAGAAAACAATTAATGCCATGGTTTCTTGTGATTCAACTGAATTCCCAATTACTTTTCTGTCTTTTTAAATCAAATTACTTCCATGCACTAAAGCTGACCATGAAGTTGGCCTTTTCTGCATTTATTACTTCCTCAACATTCCATTCATATTTTTTTGTTCTGATCCTCTGTTTGTTTATATCTATTTGGCATTTGTCTATACTCTGCCTAAGTTTGAATTTTAAAGAGTACAGTCTTGGATCCTGGAAGATGGCAGATGACACCCATGCCCAGACCATCAGAATCTCCCAGCAGTGAAGCAGGAGCAGCCGGAAGGCAACCATCACAGACAGTAGATGATGAAGGGTAACGCTAAATGGAGTAGGCCAATAAGAAATGTTGGAAAGTAGGAGAGGAGAACCAGCCCAGAGTCTGCTCACAGAAAGAGAGGTCTACTCCAGCTGGAGAGTGCTTGCTTCCTCAGTGAATGTAGCTGTGGGTGGCTGTGACCAGGCTTAAGCAAGATGGAGCTTCAGGCCCTTCACACTGTAGTTACTACCAGGTATATTTAAGAGTGGGAAGGAGAAAAGGAGGGATGGGATGAGGAAGAATAAGGGAAAGGGAGAAGGGACAATGAGAAAGATCCAATCCATTAGAGAGAGGGAAAAGGAAAGGAGAGAATGAGAAAGATCCAACCCCTCTGCTCAGCAAATGCACCTGCAGAGGGTGGGACAGGGCTGTGAAAACCTAGTCTTCTTTCTCATCACCAAACCAGCCGGAGCAAGAAAACCTTATTTAAAATACCTCTGCTGAATTTTTGGCCTGACAGCTTTGGATGCTAACATGAGTGTACACAGTTCATGCTTGGAGCTCAGAGCAAGTGTCATGTGACTGTGCCCTGAAACCCGGCTTCTAGTACCCCTCTAGACTCTAGCTTGAGGGCGTGAACTTTGAGTCAGAAGCAAACAGTATTCTATAAGGTAGAAATCTAGTTTTAGAGAGGATACCACATAAAGACAGACCTGATAACTGAGCCCACATGGCAGACCATATAGAGAATGTCCCCAGCATTCCCTGCCCTTGTGAAGGACCACACATCAGGTTTGGTACCTGTGGTCAGTGAGGGCACCATGTTTTGACTGTGTGCTTCTGCTGAGTTCCCATTTCTTCACTCTAATATTTCCCATTTTATAACTAGTAGGAAATTAGTTGGTTAGCTTTGTCCTGCCATATTCTCTTTCTTCCTTTGTTGTTTTTGTGGGTTTTTTGTTTGTTTGTTTGTTTGTTTTGTATTCTTTTATCTGATTTTTGTGTTTGCTCCTTTGGTTTTTAAACAGGCTTTACCAAAGAACAGAGTTTGGCTTGGAGGTAAGGGTTCCCCTTACCTCAGCCTCCTGAATGCTCAGATTTCTAGAGCGTCTAGTTGCTTTTCTTGCCTCTTCCTATTCCAATTCTGCCTTTAAGTTGAGCCACCTAATGCCCCCCTTTTATACTCAGTGTTCCCCCTTTAATTTACTTTTCCTCCTATTTCTTTTTTTTCCATTGCTTTCACGGCAGTTGCCAGCCCTACTCTATGTATTCCCTTTCCATCTCCACCGTTAATAATTAATATCTCATTACACACGGTGCAATTAGTGGTCCTCGTTCGCCAGGAATGATTGGAGTTGAAGTGGCGATCAATTGGAATTGGCTGCTCCTGTTGTCATAGTGAGCCTGCCCATCAGTTTGTGGTTTCTTCTGCAGTTAGCATCTCTCCTCAGAGTGATTAATGCTGGTGTCCTGAGCATGTGGGCTGAGGCTTTAGCTGGTGAGTTATACTCCCAACCCAGCTCAGAGCAACAATACTCAACTCTACTACCACCTAATCTTCCTTGAACATTTGAAATATTTCCATGGCGTGAGTGTGGTTCTGCTTGTAGTGCACAAGTGTTCGACCACTGAGCTATATCCCCAGCCTAACATAAGGGCTTTCTACTACTATTCTAATTCATAAACCATCTATAGTAACTGTTGTATGACAAAACTTTGGAGTCTATGTTGTAGTTTTGTGAGACAGAATCCCAGGTTCAGATCCTAGGTGGACATCTGCTATTTACCTGGAAAAAAAAAAAAAACAGTCAAATTCATGTGATCATTACCTTCCACTTATACAAAAATATGTACATATGGAAAACAATTGTCCATTATTGCCTTTATGAACTAGAAAATATTAAGATCATGAATGTGAAAGAATGGCCATCAGGAATACAAGATGGCACCACATTGTTATCACTCCATTCAAAGGCCTCCCTTGACTTAGCTCACTTTACCAACCTCCACTCCCATGTATCATGTTGTCTGCCAAACCAAACAAGTTTGGTTCCTGTCCTGTGCTGGCTTGTCCCCTGCTCCTCTTCCTTCCCACAGGCCTTGCTTTTCAGGTTTGACTGAAATGTTGCCTCCTTCACAAAGCTTTATCTTAATCATTCATTCATTCGCTCAACACTGATTGAGCCTTTATCCTGTACTAGGCATTGAATCAAGGGTCCTTGTTATGAAAGAATGAAAAGGAAGTAACGTGTTTGCCTGAGTCTACATCTTAAAATGACAATTTAAGCACAAATGGTGCCACTGAATCTCCACTGCAAATGGTTCAGTATCTTTGCCAAACACATTGCTAAAAGTATTCCAGGATTTTGTACTTAAAAACATTCTTCCACTAAATAATCTCTAAAATAGTAAAATAGTATATTTCAAATACATATTAATATCATCTTATATAAATGTATAAATCTAGAGTAAAATTAATCTAATCCTGACAAATTGGTATACGTAATTTTGGTAATTTGTAAAATGAATGGCAATAGGAAGAAGAAGTGGTGAGGGGCTCTATGGATGACTCAGAGGGTAAGTACACTGACTGCTCTTGCACTACACCCAAGTTTAGTTTCCAGCACCTAGTGGTGGCTCATAACCATCTCTAACTCCTATCCCACATGGTACACAGGCATAAATGCAAGCAGAGCCCCCACACACATAAAATATACAGATTAATACAAAACTTAAATGAGAAGAAGTTGTCAAAATTGTTTTCAGAGGGAGAGTGTTTGACTCTAAAGCTAAAGACTGATGATGCTATTTTTGTAAAATTTTGCATTTGGCACCATTCAGAAATAACATTCCATTTTCATTCTCAATTATGTTGAATAATACTTCAGTTTTAATTGATAATTACCATAGCTCCCGATAAAATTATCAAATTGAGCTCTTGTAAAAGGCACTACACAAAATAAAATAATGAGGATGAAACCTGCAACTTTCCATTCTGTGAAGTAATTGCAGGGGAGCAATCCACCTGCCAGCTATGGTTCTCTGCATTTATTCCAAAGGAATGCCATTCCTACCCTCCATTCTTAAAATTCTGCAGTGCAAGAGATTTCAGAAGAAACTTACCAGGTGGCAGTATACAAAGTGGCTCTCTATAAACGGGGACACTTTCTCCCATTTTTACCCACAGGCATCGAGTGGGTGGACGTTAGGGCATGCCCCTCACATACTAAGTCACGTTCTCTACAGGCAAGCACGATTGGAAATATTTTGTCAAAAAGAGCCCTCAGTCTCCTCCATTACATTTTGCCTTCTTTCCAGGGGGTCTCATTAAACATTCTTTGCAATTTGAAAGAATTGTATTATTAGAAACAGAGTCAAAGGACAATACACTGTTACATCACAGAGGATGAAGACACAGTAATAGTGATGCTGGTATCATTTCTCTAGAAAGGCAGACTCTTTCCATTATTGGCATCAGGGTGTGTTTGGGGTGATTCCAGGTTCTTATCTTTTTATTCGAAGAACTTGCATAGAGTTTCCGAGCAGCAAGGAAAGTTTATCCAAAGCAAAAAGCATAGGTTATTTATGCTGCCGAGAGTGACAGTGGTCCATATGATTAATTAATCAACCAATTAATTGACTAATAATTACTTTGTTGGTGTGTTCTAAGTATCTGAATGGAAAAGGGGCATTATCATGGGTTGTTAACTTATATCCATCATATAAAAGAGTTATATTTGCACTTTGATTCAGGTGGGAGCCTTAAGTTGCCAATGGGTTGCTAGGTGCATTGTTTGGAGAAAAGTGTATATACATAATATATGCAGAAAAGGGTCTCTGGCTGCCAAGTGCATTATTAAAGGGGTGGCATGTTCATAACCCAAACTTGGCGGAATGCCAAATTCCTATTCTCTGTACTTGCCTTTCTCAATTCTTTTGATTACAAGTGCAGGGATAAAGACTTCTGGCTCTTTTCTGAACACCACCATTCAACTTTTTTACCCACAGTGCTCTGTTCTTAAAGAAACCTTTGCTAATATTAAGATAGAAGCAGAATGAAGAAGAAACAAAAAGCAAATTCAGAACTAACTATTTATGGTGTAATATATGTGGGTGATGTATTAAAAACAATAATATAGAAAATGAAGTTCTTTATAAGAAGACTGGAATGGTATGAACCTGAATAGTGTGTGCATGTGTGTGTGTGTGTGTTTATGCACACTTGTGTACATAATTAGATATAATTGAAATAATATAGGGTCTCCAGGAAAGACGATATGTGGTGGTATTGTATTCCCCAAAATATTGTGCAACCTAATAAATTTATCTGGGGTCAGAGAATAGACAGCCACTAGATACAGAGGCTAGAAAATGGTGGCACTCACACCTTTAATCCTAGCACTCCAGAGGTAGAAATCCCTCTGGATCTCTGAGTTCAAGGCCACATTAGAAATGGCCAGGAATGATGACACAGGCCTTTAATCCCAGAAAGCGAGCCTTTAATCCCAGGGAGTGGTGGTAGAAAGCAGAAAGGTATATAAAGCATGAGGACCAGAAACTAGAAGCATTTGCCTGGTTAAGCTTTCAGGCTTCTAGCAGCACAATTCAGCTGAGACCCATTCTGGATGAGGACTCAGAGGCCTCCAGTCTGAGGAAACCAGACCAGCTGAGGATCCGGCGAGGTGAGGTAGCTGTGGCTTGTTCTGGTTCTCTGATCTTCCAGTTCACCCCAATACCTGCCTCAGGTTTGATTTTATTAATAAGACTCTTTAAGATTCATGCTACAATGATATGTTGTTAAAATGCTTTCCTTGTTTTCCACGAAGAAATTAAATTTCACAGAAGATAGACAGCTTTCTAGGCATGGTGTTGTCTGCCTAGAATTGCAGGACTCAGGAGATGGAAGCAGGTAGAGTCTGGCAGATAAGGAGTTCAAGGCAAGCTTCCAGTACTTGCTGAGTTTGAGACCACCCTGGGATATGTGTGATTTTTATCTCAAAAAAATGCATTTCACCAGCTTCCAAGTTTACCTAATTATCATTTCCATATGTATACATATGCACAAAACCACTTACGTCTTCTGAAAATGCATTCCTTGGGTATTTTTTTTAAGAAAGCAGATTATAGGTGAATTAAATGTAATTTTTAAAAGCCTCCCTCACCCCTACCCCAAGGAATAAGGAAGCACTAAGAAAATGTCACTGAATGTTTACACTAGCCCCACACTCAACCTTGAAATGTTGTTCTGTTGGTTTCAGAGAGCAGTCCCCTTTCTTCTCAGAATGGGACTATACCCTTCAATTGTTCATTTTTTCCCCACATACTTTTGATTGTTCACACACTTTCCTGTTTCCATTTTTATTTCCCCTCTGTATTGGTCAGGTTGCCCCAGAGAACCAGAAATGACAATACGTGTAAAGAAAATTATTCTAAAGCATCAACTCACACAATTATGGAGTCAGATATAGTAAATGAAAAAAATGCAGGGAAGGCTGCAGACGGAAAGACTGTAGCAAAAGCGGCAGTTGGAGTTTACAGGCAGCCTGCTGGCAGGCTTCTCCTCACAGGAAGTCAATCTTGGTTCTGGTAAAGCCTTGACTATTTGGCCAAGGCTCAGCTGTGATATGGAAGGTGATATGCGTTATTCCATGTTCAGAGACTTAAAATGCTAGCCTCGTCCAGAAAATTGCCTCATGGAAATAGTAGGGATATTTGCCTAAATAATCTGGGCACTGTGGTCAGGAGAGGCTGATGCATGAAGTTCACCACTCCTGCTTATATATACTGAAAGTCATCATCTAGGATTCTTCAGGGGAAAAAACAAACTTCAAAGGGATAATAGTAATTGCTTTTCTAGGATGAAATCATGTGAAACCAAGAGAATAATATTTAATTCAGATTATGTTCCTGATGTTCTGCAGTTGATTTACCTCAGCTAAATTACTTACTGAACTTTTCATCTGAAAAATTAGGATAGATCTTTCCACTGATTTACATTTTACTAATTGGCCCCTGGGACACATAGATTTAATTCTATTTCTTTTCTAGCACCTCTAGGGTTAAAAGCAGCTTCTCCAAGTTGCCTTGGCATTGCTAATTTTTAATAATTTACACGTGTGTTGCCCCTGACATTTTCGGTTATAGCTTCTCCATCCGCTCCCCTGAGTCCATTACATTCATACAGTCCAATACCTGGAGCCTTCCGCTGGCCAAACCTTTCTCTTTTGTTTATTTTCCTCCTTATTTAAATGGAAGTAGAGAGTTTGTAAGAAAAATAAAGCATCAAACAGAAATTGCCAATGGCAACTCTAACATTATGGAATACAGTTGTCCTAATTATTGGAAGCTATTTTTCTCTGCAGGTTGAACTTCAGAAGGGACTGAGGTCAGCCACCGACACATGGCATTTTCACTGAAGGACAGAAAAGGTGGGGATTGTGGGTTTTGCTCAAATTCCAATTGGACACTTTGTTGTCTCCTGACTTCTTTTCTCTTTCCTATGGGGAATGGTTGCTCTTTCAGGAAACTTACTGATAGGAGAGCTTTAGTCAGCATCCACTGATCGTTGAGTGATCCTTGAAACGTGGAGGGGGAGTCTAGGTTGCTGAGTGACAGGTGGGGGAGGGGAGCATGGTTAATTTTTCTAGAACAGTTTTTCTCCTTACGTTATGGTTGCTCATGGACACATGCAAATGATATTTAGAAAAGAAAATGTTTGAGCATGTGATAATAGCAGTTCTGCCCATATCATCCTATTAAGTCATTATGGCTACAAGGAAAAATGTAGATATTTTGGTTAGTTACATAATAGGGGAATTCTGTTCAAAATGAAAACACCTTAGTTTTTTGTTTTATTTTATGTGTATTAATGTTTCCCTGCACTAATGTATATGCATTCTTGCTGCCCTCAGAGGTCAGAACAGGACATCAGATTCCCTGAAATGGGAGATATGAGTAGTTATGAGCCATCATGTAGATGCTGGGACTAGAACCCAGGTCTTCTACAAGAACAGCAAATGGTTTTAGCAGCTGGTCCATCTCTCTAGCCCTCAAAGAAAATTTCATGCATATTCATTTTTCTCAGTGGTATTAAGAAGGAACTGGTGTAGCAGAAGAAAAATAGTACATTTGTTCAGTATTTTTCCACAATTAAGAAAGAAGCTATAAATAAAAGTAGCAATCTTTAAAATCTTAAACTTATAGGTAATGTTTTCATAAATTAGGAGAATGTATGTGTGTGTGGTCTACAGCTAAAAATATGTCTACTAATGTCTTCATATGCAACTTTTACATAGATAAATATCTGCACATATGCATCTTATGTAATATGATAAATTGCAAGCATTAACTATGTATCATCCTCCTCTTCTGAACAATAATTTATTTTCTCCTCTCTATCATTTTTCCTACTCAAGGTTTTCAATCACAAAACTTGTATAAGCAGAAAATAATCAACAGTTTTACTCTAGAGTATGTGCAAATGTTTTCATGCAGCCTGTTATTAACAATAATGACCTTAACACAATGCATTTTCTGGGGAATTAATGACGGGGTTAATGACCCGAGGCAAAGCCAGCCAGTCATGAATCCCTAAGAAATGTCTTGTGCTTTGATCATTATTGCTTCATTACAACCTAAAAACAATCAGCAGCAATTGCAGTGGGAACTACAGGGACAGTTCAGCCTTGTAAATTAACTCTCCCTCACTTGAAGTCGCTGAAGATTCTGTGCTTCCAGTGCATTTAGTACAAACAACTCTGAGAGCGAAAGAATTGATACAAATGATACCTCAAAATAATGGAATCCAGAGTGGCCAATAGTCCAACTGAAATCAAAGACTTGGCTAGCTAAGCAGAGAAGGTGAAATGAGCCAGTAATAATAAAGCACAAAGCAACTCATCCTGAACGTAGAATTTCTAAGGAGGTTTTTAAGATCATGTTCAAGAAGAACCAAAAGGAAAAGATTTTGTAACAGGGCCACATTCTAATGAGTAACAGTAAAATATTAAAAAGCAAGAAAAGACATAATCTAATTTGTAAGACAAATTGAAATACATTCCCCTAACATAAACACTCTTACAAGTTTGCTGGCAAAAAGCAAGAAATAAAATAAATGCATTTCAGCTTCCATATTGATTTTAAAATGACTCTTCGTTTATACAAGAATGTAAACTTTTCCCAAAGGAGCACATATATTATTGAATTAAAGGGTGTTCATGCCAATATTTGAAATTGAATGTATATATTTAATAAAATAAGGATGAAGGGTGTATTCCTCTGCCTTACTGTTCACCGAGAAATTCTGGAACAAGATGATGTTTTGTTCTCTCCTCACAATTTTCATGTTTATAGTTTTTCTTTACTCTTCATGACCTTTTCCTCTTCCCAGTTTCATTAAAGTACAATCAACATAAAAATTATATGTATTTAAAGTGTAAAACTTTATGTTTTATCATTTCCACACATGATGAAATAGCACAATCAAACTGATCAACTATCTCATCACCTCCTGGAGTAGCCATTTATGTGTATATTTATGCAGTTAGGGTATTAAGTTATAGCCTCAGTGAAGTTTAGCAATGGAATATACTGTAGCCACTGATCTAGGATAATTTGAAATCTCTATCTATACAGATAGATATTTACTTTGATGGTTGAAAAGTGGCATGGGTGGTTATGACAGAAAGCACACACTGAACGTTGATATCAATCCTCCACCCCACTAGACAAATATGGTCCAATACTCACTATGCAGAACCACTGCTTCCATAAGAAAACAAGTAATCCACTCAAACTCCACAGCCCATTGTGTTGCTCAGCTATTATGTTTGCAGGTTAGGTGAGGTTAAGTTAGGTGTGTGAAATTTTTACTTATAGCATTGTCAAAGTATGATGGATTTATCATCATATAATCCCTATGAAAAGTAAGTATGATTAACTATAGGCAGAATCCTATATGTCAGAACAGAACATTTTCGTTCTGCATGACTGAAACGTTGTGTGAACCAACATCCCCACATTTCCTCCACTTCAAGCCCATGGCAATTACCATTCTGTCTCCTGCTGTGAGTTTAACTTTTAGTTCCCAGCTATAAGTGAAAGCATACAGTATTTGCATTCTGGGTTTTTTATTTAGTGCAATGGCTTTCAGGTTTGATCATGTCATGAGACAGAGAGAGAGAGAGAGAGAGAGAGAGAGAGAGAGAGAGAGAGAGAATGAATGAATGAGAATGTGTGGATGTGTGTGCATGAAAGAGAGCTAGCTAGCTAGCTAGCTAGCTAGACAGAACTACAGGAAGCTATGCGCATGTGTGCGTGTGTGTGTGTGTGTGTGTGTGTGTGTGTGTGTGTGTGTGTGTGTG